>PJEN01027275.1:0-13312 GCA_004024605.1 Pteronura brasiliensis | reverse complement strand
GGGAGGTTGGGGGAACCAGGTGGTGGGTATTAGAGAGGGCACGGACTGCATGGAGCACTGGGTGTGGTACAAAAACAATGAATACTGTTATCCTGAAAATAAATTTAAATAAATAAATTTAAATAAAAAAAATACTGCAAGAAAAATAAAATCCTCCATGTGGCAAATTTTTACAGCCCTCTCTCAGAAGCTGACAAAAAGCTGTCCCCAAATCAGTTAAGAATGCAGAAGATTTGGACGGTTAAACTATCTGAATGTAGAAATAGATACATAATCAGATACATATCATATAGAAGTATATACAAAATAAGTATATGAAATGTATGTATGGTAATTATACATTTAGATATTATCCTCATGTCTACTGAGCATCCTGATGCGGGATGTGAGGTGGACGGTTTCAACCCCTGCAGCCTTCTCTTACATCCAAGCAGAAACGTCTACTTCACCAAGCCTCCTCCTGCTTGTGAAGAGATGGCAATTAGTAGTCGAAGGTAAAATTGGTTCCTTACCAGACTGATGGAAATGATTTCATCCATCTACCATGTCTAAATCCCCTTTCATTGAAAATATGATCTAAAGAGACATGCAGTAAGTTCATAATGCATATGTAGCTCTGTCTAGGTTTGCATTTTGACCCTGTCACCTATGTGTCCCCAAACACTTTATTGGCAAGGTCGAAAATAAACTCTTGCAATCAAGATCTTTTTTTTTTTTAAAGATTTTGTTTATTTATTGGACAGAGAGAGAGATCACAAGTAGGTAGAGAGGCAGGCATGGAGAGAGGAGGAAGCAGGCTCCCTGCTGAGCAGAAAGCCCAATGTGGGGCTCGATCCCAGCACCCTGGGATCATGTCTGAGCCGAAGGCAGAGGCTTAACCCACTGAGCCACCCATGCACCCCTCTTGCAATCAAGATCTTGGTGCTAAATGATGTCTTGTATCAGTGGACTTTCATATATCCTGACCTGACTGGCAATTCTTCCTAAGCGGAAGAAGAAAAGAAAAATTCAAATAGTGTAAAGGGTGTCAGTGACTTATGTAGTAGGAACATTTTGGTGGGTAAACACAGATTTCTGTTACTTAACATTTGTACTTCTGTAGTGTGTATTTTTGTTTTGTTTTGTTTTGTTTTAAAGACTTTATTTATTTATTTGAGAGAGAGTGAGAGAGAGAATGAGAGGGGAGAAGATCAGAGGTAGAAGCAGACTTCCCTTAGAGCTGGGAGCCCAATGCGGGACTCAATCCCAGGACTCCAGGATTATGACGAAAGCTGAAGGCAGTGGTCCAACCAACTGAGCCACCCAGGTGCCCTTCAGTCTATAGTTTTGAAGGGTGGTGCAAGCACTACAATTTATGTAATGACATTGTCAAATTTGGCTTCACTCATCACTCACACAGAGTGGAGAAAGAATCGATTTTTCGATCTGAGGTGCTGTCACAAAGGCCTGTCCCAGTATAGGGACAGGCTTCCTGGGACCAGAGCAGCCTCAGTGCCTCCCGCAGAGCAGCGCCACACCCCCGCACCCCTTAGTCCCTAGCGCCCCCAGCCCCCTTATCCCCCCTTAGAGCATTGCAGAGATTCCCAAGGCAGCTGGCAGAGGGCGCCCGCATGCCTCCAGCCAGCAGGGGGCTGTTTGTCTGTTCCTGCACTCAACAGCCTTAGGGGGTAGACTGCCTGCCATGGCATCATCTGACCCTGGGTTCCTCAGGGCAGGAAGGGTTTCTTCCGCCACCTGAGGACCCTCAGACCCTCAGGACTGCATTTACAGCAAGTTCTGACACTGCCCTGGGGAAACCCTTGGGGCTTTGCAGCAGCTTGGTGCCTCCTGTGGTGCGATGCAGAAGCACCCTTGTTGGCTGAGAGCTGAGGGTGTAAGGGGGAGCTCTGGGTAGCTTCCCGAGACATGCTGGTAGGTGAGCCACCTCATTGATGCATTTTTGGTGTTGTTTGGTGTTTGGTCCTCATTTTCCTCGAGGGTATTTGAATAAGACCTATTTTACTCAGGGCCTGATCTGTGGATGAAGGTGTCATGGACCACCATTCCGGAGATGCCATGGTTGGTTTGTTACAGATGCAGGCTTGTTTCTGGGGAGAAATCCTGACTCAAATTAATTGGAACAGGAGCAGCATGTAGTTGCGAGGTGAAAACCCCAACTGCTGACTCTCGGGGCATCCTAGAAGAATGCGCATGGGACCCAATTGCCGATTACTGTTGGAATCAGAGCCCCAGGTAAAAACAAAGTGCCATCAAGTTTCTAACCTTCGAGGTTAGAATTATCAGCAAATGTTGGGTTTGTTGTGAAGGAAGGAAAACTGAATGTAGGTCAAAGAAGCTGTGACTACTAAACCTTTGGCACACTGGGGGACTTGGGAGATGTTCACTGTTGTCAGAGAAAGGGAAATTTGAAAGGCTATTAAGAACCAGAAGTGCATTGGAGGCATCTGGTAGTTCAAATCATTACAGCTTTTCATGTGTGAGTCCTGTTGGAGGAGGTGGGGGGCTGGATAGAGAGATGAGAATAGAGTTCTGCTAGCTGGAATAGTGGAGTACCCATGGCAAGGTCAAGTCCATGTCCTCCTGTTGGTTCCCCCACTTATTTGGAGTGGTAGTGTGTCAGAACACCCCCTACCAAAACCTCTTCCCTCTGCTGTGATGTTCCCCTTATGGCTTTGCCCCTTCTGATCAAGATTTGCCTTGATAAATGAAATAAATCAGTCAGAGAAAGTCAGGTATTATATGATTTCACTCATTTGGGGAATTTATGATATAAGACATATGGGAGTTGCTCTGTGAAAAATCTGCTCTACTGCAGTGTGGTTAGGTTAAATAGAGGCAACTCAATCTTTCCTTTATATGATGTAAAACATAAAAGAGAAGGAAAAAGAGGCAAACTAAAACAGACTCTTAACTAGAGAACAACCTGCCGGTAATCAGGTGGGGTTTGGGAGGATGGGTTCAATAGTGATGGGGATTGAGTCTTATTCTTGTGATGAGAACGAGGTGTTGCATGGAAGTGCTGAATCACGATTATACACCTGAAATGAATAGAACAGTGTATGAGAGTTAATCGTAATATAAATTAAAACATTAGGGAAGTTTCCCTGGAAGAATTTCAAATCAACAGTCAAGGTCTTTGTATTTAATGGTTTTGTGTTTCAGTGCCAGCAAAGCCTTTTCTGGTTGGCATGTCTCGTGTTGGAGGGTATGTGCATGACAGTTGTAAATGACTCAAGTGACCCTTGAGGAGCAGGGAGGGTTAGAAGGGGGAAACTCTCACCCACTCCCTATGCAAAGGCTGTATCTGCTCAAGATTGAAACCAGTGAGCCAGCATCACCTCACTGGGGACAGTGTTTCTACATGGGATTTGAGAGACAGCAAATGCAGAATCAAAGCAAGGTGACAATTCCAAAACATATGTTGGTTCTAAACCAGGACCCTACGTATGAAAGGAGCCAGCTGAAAATATTTATTGGCACTTGTTTGGACTGAAGGAGGGTTTTCTCCCTCTGAAGGCCAACTCAGAGTCCTGTATGCCTCCTGGAAGTGCCCTCCACAAGTGGCTATGAGCAAAATAGTGAAATACTGCGAGAGTGCACTGAATGAAATCAGCACGTTTCAGAACATGGAGTACACTGAAAAACACGAAGCGTTTGTTAGAGAGCTTGTTGCAAGAATAGGAGTACTTCCAGGACATTTCCAAACAGTATTGCTTTTTCAAAAGAACTGTTTAGAACTCTATGGGTTATCAAAAGCGGTCTGTTACATTGTAAATTCAGAAACCATGCATTTGGATTAGAATCAGGATTCAATTAATAGCAGAGCTAAAGGAACGACTTTTGAATTCTGAACCTTCTAAATGTCTAGAAATGCTCACAAGTACAAAATGAGTGTTTTCTGGAAAGGTCAGAATCCAAAGAAGTTTCCTCCTTTTGCAAGAGACTGGGAGATGCAGAAAATGGCATGTTCTTTGCACAGAAGATGGAGAAGGAGCAATAGTGAGGAGAGGAATGCGGCTTGGTCCGGACATGTGGGGAAAGCTGTCTCCCCAGATGTTTTTTTTTTTTTTTTAAGATTTTATTTATTTATTTGACAGAGAGAGAGAGATCACAAGTAGGCAGAGAGGCAGGCAGAGAGAGAGGGGGAAGCAGGCTCCCCGCTGAGCAGAGAGCCCGATGCGGGGCTCGATCCCAGGACACCGAGATCATGACCTGAGCCGAAGGCAGCGGCTTAATCCACTGAGCCACCCAGGTGCCCCTCCCCAGATGTTTTGTATTTCAGTTGGTGCAGTAATAGCCTTCTTGTGACCAGATGATGTACAGGTCGAGTCAGGCTTTGGTGCCTTCTTTAAAGTTGTCCTGAGGATCCAAGCATCCATTCCCTGGGGTATGGCAGTGCAAGGTTTGGTTAGCAGTATTGTAGAGGGGCCTCTCAGGGGAGGTTGGAGAGAATCTTTGTGAAGGTATCCTTCCCAACAGAATCTCCAGGTTACAAAGTGTGACAGTCAAAGTAAGTGTCCCCTGGGAGTGCTCTGTGAAAAGTCTGCTCTACTGCAGTGTGATTAGGTTGAATAGAGGCAACTCGATCTTTGCTTTGCTGAAATATATCCCCTTTTCCCAACTGTGTGTCCAAAGAGGCAGTGGTCGAATGCACGGTGTCCAGTGACTATCTCCAAGGGTGAGACTCTGATTTCCAAAAAGGGGTGGACTTGAGATTTAGGAGTGACGGCAATCCCTTTGACCCAGGTAGTTGGGAAGTCTCTGTAGATTTTGCCAATTGAGTCCCCAGTATTGCGGTCATTGTGTGAGACTAACTTTGAAGATAGAGGACAGTAATGTACAATGAAATTGTTGTAAAACTAGTGAAACATCACAAATTGGTGAAATGCCTGCATGGCAGAATGGGTTTTCTGGTCACTGTGTATAGTTCAAGACGGCTTCCCTGGGAGGGGTAATTTTTTTCTAACAGGATTTTAGCTGCAGAAGAGTCATTGGCCTTTCTCCAAAGGAAAGCTTTTGTCCAGTGAGAAGACATAGGCACATTGACTAACACCTACTTATATCCATGAGATGAGGAAATTGCATGAAATCCAGTTGCCAAATGTCTGATGGTTCATTGAGTGGTTTACAATGCCCAGGGGAGGTACGGATTTGTTTCCCAGGATTGTATTTTGGACAAGTAGGACAGGCCAGGTATGCCATTTTTTCAGTATTTGAAACATTTCTCTGCCAATAGTGGTTCATGAACTCTCTCAAGTTGTCAGCAGAGCAATGGTTTAATGCTGGTACAGTTGTCAGGAGTGGGAATTTCAGAATGTTGGGCAGGGCCAGATTGTTCTTTGCTCCAAGCCAGAATTCTCTCTTTTTATCCAAATGTCATTAGAATTGCAACATTGTTTATCCTTATCTGGGTCCAATTGCTGGGCATATCTGGTCAATTTTTCCAAGTTGTCAGTGGGTAGGACATCCCTCCTGAACATGACAGAGGTCTGGATATTGGTCTCCTTTTGAGAAGCTTTTTTTGGCAGAAATATTAGCAAGGTGGTTTCCTTTGGCCTCCAGGGAGTCAAGTGCAGAATATCCCTGATTTAAAAAAAAAAAAAAAGAATTCCCTGGGACCTTAATAATGGCTAGATCTGAGGGCAAAAGTGTGGCATCTGATGCATTTTGGACATGGGAACCATTTTTCATCTCATCCCCATTGTCAGGAAGGAAACCACGTTGCTTTCATAATAGTCCAGAACCATGAGTGAGCTACCCAAAGCACATACTGAGTATCCGCATCCATGTTTGTGGTCCTGCTGTTCGCTAAAGTAGAAGCTGGAAAAAGGGCATGTAACTCATCTTGTTGGCCTGAAGCAGCCAGAGGGGAAGGTGCTGCCTCAGTGTGTTCAAAGGGAATTGCAGTAGCATACCTGTCATGATATTTATCATTTTCCTCCTTTAAATAAGAACCATCAGGAGAGCATGAAAAGTCTGCATCGGCTAGAGCAGTTTGCTGCAAGTTGTCACAGGGAGTCAGCAGGTAATCTGTCAGTGTGAAGCAGCTGTGAGGGCTTTCATATGTGAAGGAGGGGAGAAGGGTGGCAGGGTTGAGGCTGTTGGAACCAGAAAGAGTTATGTTGGAGTGGTAAGCAGGAGGATTTCATAGGAGGTGAGGTGACCGGCTGGAAAATGCTGAGTATGAGGAGAATTCAGAAGGGCTTCTACTACATGGGGCATCGGGATGGTGAAAGGGGATGCTGTGATGAGTTCTTCAGTGGCCTCATCCCTGAGGGCAGTGGCAGGAATGGCTCTGAGGTAGGGGGCATATCGCCCAGCCACAGCATCTACCTGTTGACTCTAATAGCCTATGGGGTGATGGTGGTCCCTGTGTTTTGGGGTGAGCACTCCAAGGGCATTCCCTTCCCTGTCACGTAGAGAGAGGAAAAAGGGAAGTTGATAATGAGGAAGTCTGGGGGAAGGGGCTCTTTGGTAGACTTCTGTTTCAGGTTTCAAAGGCTGTGTCATCCCCCTCTTTCTGATTAATAGAGTTAGGTTTGTCAGTTCTTAGTAAAGCATGTATTGGCTGAGAAGTTTGGAATCCACTGTTGACAGTAGCCGGCCAGTCTAGGGAAGCCTGGGTATAGGCTCTTCGTTTTAGGTTGTGAGAAATTGAGGATGCCTTGAGTCTACTTGGATCCAGATGTCGTCCTTGTTTTGAGATCAGATGACCTAAATACCAAACGTGAGTTTGAGCAAACTGCAATTTTTCTTCGGAGATGTTATGTCCCTTTTAAGGCCACAAGTTTTCCCAGGTGGATGCTTTCTTCTGTCAGGAGGGAAGCAGAAATGCCCATCATTTACAAATTGTAAAAAGGAGAGCCCACAACACACTTCCTCTCATGTAGTGGGCAAAATGGGCCAAGGGAAGCGGGAGATCTAGGCCTCCTGCAGTGACATGAGTAAGTCACAGGAATATAAAGCAGAGCGTAAGGAATACCGTCAGTAATTGTAGTGATGGAATGGCATAGATGGCAGGTATACTTGTGAACATAGCATAACATTTAAACATTTAAACTTATAAAATCACTAATCGTGAGCCTAAAACCAATGTAATATTGGGTGTCAACTGTAGTAAGAGAAAGAAAAAGAGGAAACTTGGAAATATGGAGTCTACTTAGATCCTCAGAAGACTTAACTCCAAAGGGTCCGATTTCAACAGGTTTGGGAAAGGAGGGAGCAGAGGGAGCTTCAGAGGAAAAAGCAGGGTTAGTAAAAGGATAAGAGGGTGGGATCAGGGGAGATGAGAGCGTGCAGAGAGAGCAGAGGGAGATGGTGCCAGATGGAGCCTGATGGTGTGACCTGAGCACAAGGTTGTTGTCTCCCCTGCATAGACAAAGAAGGTGAGGGAGGGGAAGAAGAGGACTCAAGAGCTGTTTTATCTCTCTAGTTGTATGATTGTCTCATTTAGTTTACAAATTGTATACACAGAGATGCATTTTTCAATTCTTGATAGCATTTGGAAGCTTCAAAATACTGATTGAAATTGGCATCCCATTTTAGAGCCATGGTTGTCCAATTCAGCTTTGAGAAAATTAAGATTGGGATGATCAAAATTTCCCCATCATGGCCATTGAAGTTCTACATTATTTCTGTTTAAGTCAGGCCATTTATTTGTCAGTGTGCATGCAGAGGGACCATTTTAAAAATTTCTTTAAAACTTATTTTTAGTAACATATAATGTATTATTTGCCCCAGCCATACAGGTCTGTGAATCATCAGGCCTACACATTTCACGGCACTCACCATTGCCCATACCCTCCCCAGTGTCCATAACCCAACCACCCTTTCCCTACCCCCCCACCCCCAGCAACCCTTAGTTTCTTTTGTGAGATGAAGAGTCTCTTATGGTTTGTCTCCCTCCCGATCCCATCTTCTTTCATTGTTTTCTTCCCTACCCCCCAGACCTCCTGCCCTGCCTTTCAAATTCCTCATATCAGAGAGATCATATGATAATTGTCTTTCTCTGATTGACCGATTTCACTCAGCATTATACCCTCTAGTTCCATCCACATCGTTGCAAATGGCAAGATTTGGTTTCTTTTGATGGCTGCATAGTATTCCATTGTATATATATAGCACATCTTCTTTATCCCTTAATCTGTTGATGGACATCTAGGTTCTTTCCATGATTTGGCTATTGTGGACATTGCTGCTATAAACATTCAGGTGCACGTGCCCCTTCGGATCACTGCATTTGTATATGTGTAGGGTAAATACCCAGTAGTGTGATTGCTGGGTCATAGGGTAGCTCTATTTTCAACTTTTTGAGGAACCTGCAAGCTGTTTTCCAGGGTGGCTGCACCAGCTTGCATTTCCAGCAGCAGTGTAGGAGGGTTCCCCTTTCTCGACATCCTCGCCAACATCTGTCATGTCCTGACTTGTTAATTTTAGCCATTCTGACTGGTATGAGGTTGTAACTCATTGTGGTTATGATTTGTATTTCCCGGATACTGAGTGATTTTTTTTCATGTCTGTTGGCCATCTGCATGTCTTCTTTGCAGAAATGTCTGTTCATGGCTTCTGCCCATTTCTCGATTGGATTATTTGCTCTTTGGGTGTTGAGTTTGAAAAGTTCTTCATAGACTTTGGATACTAACCCTTTATCTGATATGTCATTTGCGAATATCTTCTTCCATTCTGTCAGTAGTCTTTTGGTTTTGTTGACTATTTCCTTTGCTCTCCAGAAGCTTTTGATCTTGATGAAGTTCCTTTTTACCCTTGCCTCCCTTGCCTTTGGCCATGTTTCTAGGAAGAAGTTGCTGTGGCTGTGGTCGAAGAGGGTGCTGCTCATGTTCTCCTTAATGATTTTGATGAGTTCCTGTCTCACATTGAGGTCTTTCATCCATTTTGAGTCTATTTTTGTGTGTGGTGTAAGGAAATGGTCCAGTTTCGTTTTTCTGTATGTGGCTGTCCAATTTTCCCAACACCATTTGTTGAAGAGACTGTTTTTTTTTCCCATTGGACATTCTATCCAGGTTTGTTGAAGATTCGTTGACCATAGGGTTGAGGGTCTAGTTCTGGGCTCTCTCTTCTGTTCTGTTGATCTATGTGTCTGTTTTTTACCTGTACCATACTGTCTTGATGATGACAGCTTTGTAATAGAGCTTGAAGTCTGGAATTGTGATGCCACCAAGTTTAGTTTTCTTTTTCACCATTCTTCTGGCTCTTCGGGGTCTTTTCTGGTTCCATATAAATTTTAGGATTATTTGTTCCATTTCAGTGAAAAAATAGATGGTATTTTGATAAGGATTGCATTAAATGTGTAGATTGCTTTGGGTAGCATAGACTTTTTCACAATATTTGTTCTTCCAATCCATGAGCATGGAATGTCTTTCCATTTCTTTGGGTCTTCCTCAACTTCTTTCATGAGTATTTTATAGTTTTCTGAATACAGGTTCTTTGTGTCTTTGGTTAGGTTTATCTGTAGGTATCCTGTGGTTTTGGGTGCAATTGTAAATAGGCTTGACTCCTTAACTTCTCTCTCTTCTGTCTTACTGTTGGTGTCTAGAAATGCAAATTATTTCTGAGCATTGATTTTATATCCTGACACTTGACTGAATTCCTGTATGAGTTCTAACAGTTTTGGAGTGGAGTCTTTTGGTTTTTCCACAACAGGTGTCATAGCAAAGAGTGGGAGTTGGATTTCTTTTCCTATTCAGATGGCTTTTATCTTTTTTTTGTTTTCTGATTGCCAAAGCTAGGACTTCTAGTACTATGTTGAATAGCAGTGGTGATAGCTGTTGAATAGTGCTCAATGGTGTTGAATAGCTGTGTTCCTCACCTTAGGGGAAAAACTCTCAGTTTTTCCCTAATGAAAATGATATTTGCTGTGGGTTTTTCATAGATGGCTTTGATGGTATTGCGGTATGTGCCCTCTATCCCTACATTGTGAAGAGTTTTGATCAAGAACGGATGCTGTACTTTATCAAAAACTTTTTCAGCATCTATTGACAGTATCATGTGGTTCTTGTTCTTTCTTTAATTAGTGTATTGTATCACATTGATTGATTTGTGGATGTTGAACCATCCTTGCAGCCCAGGAATAAATCCCACTTGGTCGTGGTGAATAATCCTTTTAATGTACTGTTGGAGCCAACTGGCTAGTATTTTGGTGAGATTTTTTGCATCTGTGATCATCAAGGATATTGGGCCGTAATTCTCCTTTTTGATGGGGTCTTTATTTGGTTTTGGGATCAAGGTAATGCTGGTCTTATAAAATGAGTTTGGAAGTTTTCCTTCCATTCTAATTTTTGGAACAGTTTCAGGAGAATAGGTGTTAATACTTCTTTAAATGCTTTGTAGGATTTCCCTGGGAAGCCATCTGGCTCTGGGCTCTTGTTTTTTTGGGAGATTTTTGATGACTGCTTCAGTCTCCTGACTGGTTAAGGGTCTGTTCAGGTTTTCTATTTCTTCCTGGTTCAGTTTTGGTAGTTGATACGTCTCTAGGAATGCATCCATTTCTGCCAGATTGTCATATTTGCTGGTGTATAGTTGCTCATCATATGTTCTTATAATTGTTTGTATATCCTTGGTGTTGGTTGGGATCTCTCCTCCTTCATTCATGATTTTATTAATGTGGGTCCTTTCTCTTTTCTTTTTGATTATTCTGGCCAGGAGTTTATCCATCTTATTAATTCTTTCAAAGAACCATCTCCCAGTTTTGTTGATTTGTTCTACTGTTCCTTTGGTTTCTATTTCACTGATTGCTACCCTGATCTTTATGATTTCTCTTCACCTGATGGGTTTAGGCTTTCTTTGCTCTTCTTTCTCCAGATCCTTTAGGTGTAGGGTTGGGTTGTGTGTTTGAGACCTTTCTTGTTTCTTGAGAAAGGCTTGTATTGCTATATACTTTCCTCTCAGGGCTGCCTTTGCTGTGTCCCAAAGACTTTGAACAGTTTTGTTTCCATTTGCATTTGTTTCCATGAATTTTCTCAGTTCTTCTTTAATTTCCTGGTTGACCCATTCATTCTTTGTGTAGGATGCTCTTTAGCCTCCATGTATTTGAGTTCCTTCCACCTTTCCTCTTGTGATTGAGTTCTAGCTTCAGAGCATTGTGGTCTGAAGATAAGCAGGGAATGATCCCAAACTTTTGGTACCAGTGGAGACGTGATTTGTGACCCAGGATGTGTTTTATTTTGGAGAATGTTCCATGTGTACTAGGGAAGAAAGTGTATTCTGTTGCATTGGGATGGAATGTTCTGAATATATCTGTGATGTCCATCTGGTCCAGTGTGTCATTTAAAGCCTTTATTTCCTTATTAATCTTTTGCTTAGATGATGTGTCCATTTCCGTGAGGGGTTGTTAAAGTCTCCTACTATTATTGTATTATTGTTGATGTGTTTCTTTGATTCTGTTATTAATTGGTTTATCTAACTGTCTGCTCTTATGTTATGGGCATAAATATTTAAAATTGTTAGATCTTCTTGTTGGATAGACCCTTTATGAATGATATTGTGTCCTTCTCGTGTCTTATTATAGTCTTTGGCTTAAAATCTACAGATCTGATGTAAGCATTGCCACCCAGCTTTCTTTTGATGTCCATTAGCATGGTAAATTGTTTTCTACCCCCTCACTTTAAGTCTGGATGTGTCTTTGGGTCTAAAATGAGTTTCTTGTAGAAAGCATATCGATGGGTCTTGTGTGTTTGTTCGGTTTTTTTTGTTTGTTTGTTTGTTTGTTTGTTCTTAATCCATTCTGGTACCCTGTGTGTTTTCACTGGGGCATTTAGCCCATTTACATTCAGGCTAACTATTGAAAGATATGAATTTTGTGCCGTTGCACTGCCTGTAAGGTGACTGTCACTGTACACTGTCTCTGTTCTTTTCTGGTCTTTACTTTTAGGCCCTATCTTTGCTTCAAGGACCCCTTTCAGTATTTGCTGTAGGGCTGATTTGGTGTTTGCCAATTCTTTTAATTTTTGTTTGTCCTGGAAGCTTTTTATCTCTCCTTCTATTTTCAATGACAACCTAGCTTGATATAGTATTCTTGGCTGCATATTTTTCTAGTGTAGTGCTCTGAATATATCATGCCAGTCCTTTCTGGCCTGACAGGTGTCTGTGGATAAGTCTGCTGTCAATACAATATTTCTACCATTGTATGTTACACTACTCTTGTCCTGAGCTGCTCTCAGGATTTTTCTCTTTGTCAGTAAGACTTGTAAGTTTTACTGTTAGATGATGGGGTGTGGGCCTATATTTTATTGATTTTGAGGGGTGTTCTCTGAGCCTCCTTGGTTTTGATGCTTGTTCCCTTTGCCATATTAGGGAAATGCTCTACTATAACTTTCTCCAATATACCTTCTGCCCTCTCTTCTTCTGGGATCCCAATTTTAATATTGTTTAATATTGTTTAATATTAAACAATATTGTTTAATATTGTTTCCTCTTATGGTATCACTTCTCTCTCCAATTCTCCTCTTGTGGTCCAGTAGTTGTTTGTCTCTCTTTTGCTCAGCTTCTTGATTCTCCATCATTTGGTCATCTATACCACTCTCTAAAATAAGAAAATAAATAAATCTTTTTTAAAAAAATTATTGGGATGCCTGGGTGGCTCAATCAGTTAAGCAGCTGCCGTCTGCTTGGCTCATGATCCCAGGGTCCTGGGATTGCCTCCCGCATCAGGCTCATTGCTCAGCAGGGAGCCTGCTTCTCCCTCTGTCTGCTCTGCCTGCCACTCTGTCTGCTTGTGCTCTCTCTCCTTCTGACAAATAAATAAAATCTTTAAAAAATAATCAAAGAGATTAGGAAGACAAGTTCTAAATATGGAGAAGATTGTTCTAAGCAGAGCTTTTAAATCTCTTTCAGAAGAAAAAATGTGATGGTATTGTTTAGTATGTTAAAAATGATGCTAGGGTCCACTGATTCATACATTTCCAATTTCTACACTTTTCTGTTTTTCTTATTTTCTAATTCACATAATATATTCATATATCTTCCTAAGTCTTATTACTGTCAAGGCTCCTTTCGGGTGGCTTGTTGTAAGAAAGAAGATAGGCCTTCTAAGGAGAATCCAGCTTTGTATAATAGCAACATTTGTTGCTGTAGATTATTACTAACTTTTCCCACAAAGGTGAAAATTTCTTCCCACATTGACTAGTCATATAAAAAAAGAATGTATCTGTATCAATATGATTTCATTTCATCTTAGTGTATTTCATTTGATAGTTTATTTGTATGTATATAGTTAATATAGGTATATTTTAGACATAAGGCCATCGCCTCATTCACTGATTTTGAGAAGAGGTATTTCCTAGGCATACAATTTTAA
>PJEN01027274.1:0-13290 GCA_004024605.1 Pteronura brasiliensis | reverse complement strand
CCCAAGAAACCCTCAGCTTGTTTTGTGAGATTAAGAGTCAATTATGGTTTGTCTCCCTCCCAATCCCATCTTGTTTCATTTACTCTTCTCCTACCCCCTTAACCCCCCATGTTGCATCGCCTCTCCCTCATATCAGGGAGATCATATGATAGTTGTCTTTCTCCGATTGACTTATTTCGCTAAGCATGATACCCTCTAGAAGAGAGATTCTTAAGCAGACTCTGAGCTGAAAGCAGAGCCCAATGAGCAGCTCATTCTCATGACCTCATGAGATGACCTCAGGTGAAAACAAGAATCAGACGCTTACCTTGATTGCACCACCCAGGTGTCCTACTCTTCGTAGCTTTCTAATTTGAGCCCTCTCCCCCTAATATGTCTTAGGTAACTCATTTCTCAAGGTGAAAGACATGGTTATGCTTTTTTTTTTTTTTTTAAAGACTTTATTTATTTGACAGAGAGATCACAAGTAGGCAGAGGCAGGCAGAGAGGGGGAAGCAGGCTCCCTGCTGAGCAGAGAGCCTTATGTGGGGCTCAATCCCAAGACCCTGAGATCATGACCTAAGCTGAAGGTAGAGGCTTAACCCACTGAGCCACCCAGGCACCCCAGGACATGGTTATGCTTAAACATTAAAAGTTTTTACTTTCATCATACTCATCCATGTTAATGAGTAACATTTTTAAGCTTCTTAACCAACCTTTTACTCATGTCAGGAGAACGTGATAACTAACCACTACACCACGGAAACTTTTTACTCATGGATAAAATTAAAAAAAAAAAAATGTGATGGTAGGAGGAAGAGTATGGACTCTAAAAACCTTTTATCCAGGAGATAAGGACAATTGAAAATAATTTTCATGATTTACATTATCCAGACATTTGAATCACATAAGCAAGGCCTTAGAGCACCCTTACCCCTTTACTCCCCATTCTAGTCCGTGATTTATCTAATTAAACTAAGGGAAAACAGAGGAAAAATTCATTAAATAATAACATATTTCACTGAAGATAACAATTCCATTTACCCTTGACTGGCTTACTTTAGGTCTTTTCTGATACCATTTTGCTATTAGACAGGATATTAGCTTCCTATTGCTCTCTAGCAAATTGCACAAATGTAGCATTTTAGAATAACACAAAATTATTGTCTTACTGTTCTGAAGCTCAGACGTCTAAAACGGGCTTCACTGGGCTAAAATCCAGGTGTTTCCAGCTCTGCTCCACACTTTTTTGTTGCCTCTTTTTCTCTATTTTTAGAGGGTACCTGCAGGCTTTGGCTAATTACCCCGTTTCTCTAGCCTCAGACCTAGCAAGATGGAGCCTAGTCCTTCTCAAACCACCAGTACTCCAAATCTCTGCATTCTGCTGTCCGCTTGCCTTTAATAAAGACCCTTCTGATTCCATCGAGTGCACCTGCGCAATGCGCAACCCTCTCCCTCTCCAGATTAGTTAATTAACAACCTAATTCCAGCTGGAATCTTAATTCCCCACTTGCCATTTATGTAAGTTACATGGTTACAGCTTCCAGGACTCACAATGTGAACATCTTTTGGGGACCATTTTTCTGCCTACCATAAACACCTTGATTCAAGTAGTATTTAATAAAATAAAACAAAAAGTTTGCATTTTTAATCCGATAGGCATGTCATACTCTGCTGCGAAAGACTGAGGGTTCTTTTATTACAGGTTTTTCTTAGGCAATTCTCTTGGTGTTGTTGGATGTTTTCCTTTCTCTTAAGGCAGTGTTAGGACCTTCATGTAGGCATTCTGCAAAAGCATATTTAATTATTTCAGTACATTTCTTGCTTTCAAAGAGACTGCATACTTTTCAAAAGCAAAAGAGCTTCTAGGTTGTTGGCACTAATTGTTTGCTCATGACACCTGATCCTGAGTCCATGGCTTTGGCTCCCATGTAATCTACATACCAAATCTTGACATGTATATTGTGAGATGGTCACATTAAAAATTTCACAAAGAAATTTTAGCAACTACTTTCTCCTTATTCCCCACATCCTGTATTGTTTTCCCTAAAATGCTAGGAAATTATGATTTTTTCATTGGCCCTCAGAATATTCCCAACAAAACTGACACTTACGAACAAAAATTTTAGTGGACCGGAAGAAAGCATAAAATATTAAATTATATAGGCTTCTTAGAAATATAAACACAACTAAGCTATACATGAATCTGGAGTTTGCGGTTCCATTATTTGTACAAGCAAAAGTCATGTTACAGGAAACTGTGGGTACTTGGGAGATGCTCTTGTTTTACTTTATTAAACATAATTGTCATTTTATTTGTCCCATCCTTGTGCTGACCTAATCCCTATCACACTTGACTGAAAATAGAGTAGCATTTATAGGACAAAGTCAGAGGATAGAAATCAATATCTGTCTTAAATGTAAATCATCAAAGAGACTCCACACAAATGATAAGAAAGGAGAAGGTGAAGGACTTGGTTATTTTTAAGATCAAGTGTAATCCTATTTTAAATAAATAGTGATTGAAAACCTGATTTTCAATATTTTGAGATCAGATGACATCTGGGCAAATTGTAATTATTCTTATAAAGTATTTTCCAGATTCACTTCAAATTACTCAACAGATATTACCCTGCATGAATTTCTTAAAAAAAAAAAAATTCCACAAGTGGCTTCTGGGAAGCAAACATAATGAAACAAAATGTATTATTTTCATAGTGTTCTTGTTTGCCAAACATAGTATTTAGATTAATACCTTCTTATTAGTTTCACTTCAGAGATCTCATGAAAGTTATTAAATATTTTATAGATGAGAAACTTAAATACCTTAAAAGGGATTTAAAGGTACAGAAGGAGGTAGGTGAGTTGACAATAGGGATGATTTCTCTGGATTCTTTTTTTTTTTTTTAAGATTTATTTATTTGACAGACAGAGATCACAAGTAGGTAGAGAAGCAGACAGAGAGAGGGGAGGAAGTGGGGATCAATCCCAAGACCCTGTGATCATGACCTGAGCCGAAGGCAGAGGCTTTAACCCACTGAGCCACCCAGGTGCCCCTGTTTTCTCTGGATTCTTAAAAAGTATCTAGAATTCTGCTCTCAGAGATGAGACTCCTTTTGAACGGCTGTGCCATCCGTGATCCATTCAACATCCACTTTTGCCATTCTCTGTGGAGGCTAAGAAAAATAAAAGAGTTCCTATTTTTAAAAGTGCGGAGTTCAAGGGCGAAAGACAGAGATGTAAACAATTAAATGAGAACCTTGCAAATAATATAATGGAAGGGAAAGCAAGCACATTTATGAGGAATTCAGAGGAACCAATGGTAACATTTTAGGTCTACACAGCTGCAGCTAAAACTTACAAGTTACTGTGGAACTTTTTTCCTCCTACTGCTCACAAAACAGCTGAATGATTCTGGCAGAAAGCAATTATTTGCGTCCATAATTTAAACCACACCAGCAACACATACTCTAAAGGTACTGATGGCAAACACTTTCTAAATCTGTGTTAATTTGATCACATAAATTCCAGCTGACCCCATTGAGTGCTCTATTTGCATGAAATACAAAATAATTCTAAATGAATTTTTATACTGTGATAACGTCAAAAATTTCAACCATTACATTGACTATCTTTTTGATAAGTGTTATAAAGTATAATTTTGCATCGGTAAGTTGTCCATGGGAATTGAATTAGCATGAGCCTCAGGCCCCCCCCAAAAAAAGGTCATCAAAGAAAGCAATTAATAACATGTTAGCCTCCTTTTATTAGATTCTAGGGAATGAGCATTTGGGCAAAAAAAAATCACGTAGTACTGACCAAAAGATAAAAGTCTTGTATGGTTAGTGGATCAGTAACATGGGCCTCAAAGGAGGAGGGACTGGTTGTTAAGGATAATCATAAAAACTGAAAATGACCACTTTTTTTTTTATTTCTTTATTTGACAGAGATCACAAGCAGGCAGAGAGGCAGGCAGAGAGAGAGGAGGAAGCAGGCTTCCCGCTGAGCAGAGAACCCGATGCAGGGCTTGATCTCAGGACCCTGAGATCATGACCTGAGCCGAAGGCAGAGGCTTTAACCCACTGAGCCACCCAGGCGCCCCTGAAAATGACCATTTTTGAATAGTAGTTTTTCTTCATACTTTAGACTCCAGCATCTAAGGAGACTAGGCTTAAGCATGGCCTTGGGAGAATAGTTTGCACTCTTTAAAATGCTTTTACTTTGGCTCCAGAGTAACTATGTAGAAGTGTACAAGTAGTGTTCTGCACAACCCTAGGGGTCTTGTTCACATTGCGTGGATCACATCATAGAATAATTTTCTAGAAGATAGCAGCACCATTTCACATTCCAATATATCCCCATATTGCAGCAGATGGAGATAGTGTCTTGAGGAAGAGATGTCTTTTTCTGTGTTGCACATAAGTCCTCAGGCTATTCTTTAAAGAAATCTCATAGTATTCAATTAAATGCTAGGGGAAATTTTTCCTTTTATTATTTTTGCTTTGATGTCAAGTAGATGAAAACTCAAAGAGTAGACTGGGAAACAAAGTGGACAGTCCAGGCTTGACAAGCACATATCAGAAAAGAGTTTGTCTCACCAAAGGAAGGGTAGATATTGAAATTCCTCCTTTTTAATGTGGCATTCACATAAAAATAATCTGGGGAGGGGTGCCCGGGTGGCTCAGTGGGTAAGCATCTGCCTTCAACTCAGATTATGATCTTGGAGTCCTGGGATGGAGCCCTGAGTCAGGCTCCTTACTCAGCTGGGAGTCTGCTTGTCCCTTCCCTCTGCCCCTTACCCCACCCATGCTCACTCTTGCTCTCTCTCTTTCAAATAAATAAATAAAATCTTTAAAAAATATAATTTTGGGAATTTTCTTTAAATGACAGAGAGAGTTATATGTAATGGACAAAAGTGTTGCCTAACCCTTCTATAAAAGAACAATCCAGGCTTTCCTTCAGTTCCATAAAATGTTATTTGCTAAAAATGCTCAAAAATTTAAAAAATATATATAGAGATTATATTTAAATAAATACTACCATGGTTACATGCATATATATGTGTATATATATATATACATACATATATGTATATACGTATATTATATATGCATATATGCATGTGTATAGATGTACACATGCATACACATACATATGTGCATATACATACATGTATACACACATACATGTATATACATCTATGTGTATACACACACATATATAATCACATAATGTATCTATCTCCATGATTTATTTATTTACTTATTTATTTATTTTCCTATCTCAGTGATTTAAAATAACATACATTACATGGTATGTTTTAGGCTTAGTAAATTTCCGGCAACAAAGAAGTCTTTAATAAATCCAGTATTTCTGATGTTATCTTGCTTTATTGCATGCCTTTCCTTCCCAGATCCATCTATTCTCATCTTGTATAAAAGATGTGTGTGGAATTTGTATTCAAAAGCACTGTTTTCATAGTATTCTACACATAAAAAGATTAAGAGGTATCTTACCTTTTTTTCCCATTATATTGGCCACATTAATTTTTTTTAAGTTATGACTAAAAAAATGTAAGAGATATAATTAGGAAGAAGAAATCTGACTTGAGAGATGAAATGAAGTCAATGTTTCATTTTAACTTTCTGGACTCTTAGCCATATTTGCCTTTAGAGGCTGCGTTAAAGAACTTCCACTTAATTAACTGACACTGCTGATCTGAATTAATGACAAGATCCCCAGCACTTGTTTCCAGCTTTCTCTAGGGAGCCAGTTGAATGAAAAAGGCAGATTGAGAGAGTCTCCATGGGACAACTGAATCCAGGAGATAGCATAGGGGCTAATTTCTATTGTAAGACCTTCATTAGTCATCTGTTGGGCATAGTTACGGAGTAGGGAATATTGCTTTAGCAAAAGGTGAAAATACCCTCTTTTAAATAAATCTACTCAAGATTTGAGACTCCCTTCGACAAGAACACTTAACATTACAGATACTTCAGTCATGTCATGTAGCAATGTAATAAATGTGAAGGCCAGAGGATTTTGCCCTCAAAAATTCCATTGTGCAAAAATTAAATAAGAGGAAATCAGTATTGCTTAACACTTATTTCCAGACTATTAATATGACAGAACCCAAACCCTGATGTTGCTTTTCTTTTTATCCATTGCAATTAATCCCATGGATGTTACAGACATATGCCCTCCTAACACAGGTGTTTAATTTTTCCATAGCAAAAGATGCTTTACTCGGCAGAACTGAAAATAACTAAAGATGAAAAAAATGCCAAATCCTTTTTGTAATTAAAAAAAGTCTTGACTACATCTCAGTTTGGAGGGTGAAAAAATGAGTGAGACAGAAATGGTTTACGGCTTTGGG
Source organism: Pteronura brasiliensis (assembly GCA_004024605.1). Taxonomy (NCBI): domain Eukaryota; kingdom Metazoa; phylum Chordata; class Mammalia; order Carnivora; family Mustelidae; genus Pteronura; species Pteronura brasiliensis. Next base: position 6,935 of record PJEN01027274.1, on the reverse strand, counting down.
AGCTTCCATAGTTAAGAATTAACCACATTTGTTTCCATACACATGGCCATGTTTTTCTGGAAAACAATGCTTATTGGCATACATAGAGCCCCTAGTGAAAAAGAGCTTATTAGGAAAGGGCACGGATTGCATGGAGCACTGGGTGTGGTGCAAAAACAAGGAATACTGTTATGCTAAAAAAAAAAGAGCTTATTAGGAGTGAACTTTTAGGAGTAAATATAGGTTCTCCTGTTTAAAGATCACATGCCTCTATTATGCATGGTTTTTAAAATTTTCACAACTGTTAAATTGTCCATGGACAATGCTTCCCATTTATAATTCTGTATGAGAGAAAAAAAAGGGTTAAAAAGTTAATACTATATCAAGAAACATATGAATTTTAAAAGGATAAGATAATTTGTAGCGACTTCACATATTAAGGGAAATAATTATTTATACTAAAATTCTTATTTCAAGAGTGTAACATACAAATAATTTTTTACCAAAATGTTAATTTACTCTTGGCCACTGGCAGTATGGTAGATGAGATATATTATAGCACACTGTTTCACACCAAAATAACCAGTATCTTCATAGAACTGAGTTTGCATTGTGTTACTGGGTTGCTTATAAATGGCAAGAGTAATTTAAAAGAGCCTTTTCTCTCTCCCCAAGAGGCAGTCAGGAGGGGCTAATAGAACAATGAAGGCAGGAGCTTTTGTGATGTCCATTTCTCCTGGGGGTCTGTACAATACTAATTTGCAGATGGATTATTTAGGTGAAATTAGAAATTCCAAGGTTAAGTAGTGGACCTGAGAGGAACCAAGGAAATCTCACTTTGTAGTACTTCATGGTTCTTAGCAGAAGGAAATGTAAATGTGCTCTGTGAGACAGGATCTTCAAGGTGGGCTCTCAGGACTCCCACTGACAAAAAAACAAAAACAAAAACAAAAACCACCAAATAATCAGAAAACTCAAAATTAGTTAGACTATGCAAAACTAAACAATGTTAAACCCTTGCTCTCTCAAAATGAAAATTTAAAGTGTCAGACATAGAATATAAAATAATTATATGTGAAATGCTTAAAGAAGAAATAAAAATGGAAGTGATAATGATCAAAAGTATGAAACAAATTTGAAAACAACCAAATGAAAATATTAGAAATAAAATATATTACTTTGGGGGTAAAGGTGTCAATGAATGGACTGAACAGCAGATTAGACACAGATGAAGAGAAAATGAGTCATCAGGAAGATGGAGCATAGGTGACCCAGGGAACCTTACCGAAAAACACACAGGCAGAAACCAGAAGACTTTAAAGAGATACAATGTTCCAATATATCTAATCAGGGCACCCCAAACAGAGCATAGAAAAAATAAAGGAGAGGGAAATTTGAGGATAAAACTGCAGACAATTTCCTAGAATTTATGAATGATAAGATATTGAAGAATCCATACATATTGAAGCTAGAATCAAAACACGAACTCTACACTAGTCAAAATGCACTAAAACTACAAAATGTCAAGGTAAAGAGAAGATTTTAGCAAGTTTAGAGGTAAAAGCCACCTCTGTTCCAATGGAACAGTGCTTAAACAAACAGCAGACTTTTAAAGAGTATCTAGTAGCTAACAGAATAATGGAGTAAGAATTTCTTTATGAGAAAATCTCTGTCAAACTAGAATTGGGTATCCAACAAAACTAATTTTCGAAAAGGAGGATACAATAAATAAATGTTCAGGTAATCACAACACTAAGAGCCTGACAACAACAATAGGTTTGAGGAATTTCTCTTTTTTTAAAGAATTTCTAAGGATGTTCTTTAAGCAGATATGAAAAGACTTTCTTTTTTAAGATGTGAGATTCAAGATGAAATGGTGAGTGAAGAAATAAATAGGTCTATAAAGCTAAACATACAGTGACTGCATAAAATAATGGTTTCTGATAGGCTGTTTTATAGCAATCGAAGACACATTAAACATGTTAGACAAGCACAGAACATAAATTGAGAGATAAGGTGATATTGTTAAAGGGGCCTAAGGAACTTCAGTTGTTCTGGGGGCGAGGGGTTATGACCATAACTTTGGACTTTTTTTGAATTTAATATAGCTAATAAAATTTAAAGTTAACCAAAGTATTAAATAGTATTAATAGTATTAAAATACTAATAGTACTAATAGTATTAAAATAATAGAAAAAGGATATATAAATCCACTAAGAGTATATGTGTATGGAGCAGTTAAAATGAAAAACAATGAACCTGAAAGGGGCAATACAGAAAAGAAATAAAATAGAGAAGAGTCGTAGAGAAATAGCAAAATAGAAATAAAAATATGATGACAGAGATAACTATAAATATCCTACAAATTATAATTCATATAAATTCGCTAAAAAATTATACTTCAAGGTAATTAAATAACCCTAGCTAGAGAGAGGAAGTTCTAGTTCACGGAAAAATGTTAAGCTAATAAATACACTTAAAGTACTAGAAGTATGAAAGAGAATAGGACATTCCTATAGTTCCAGAGTCACACCATATATCACATGGATTATTTTCTGATTGCAAGAGAGAGAGAAAAAAAAAAAAAGGAACTTTGCACAAGACTATAGGTCTGTCACTTACCAACTAGTGGGTACTTAATGTTCGGACATAAACATTAAACGTCTTCTGATATGATGTCATTCAAAGTTTGAAACATTAGCTCTGATAAATTTCTTCCAAAACTGTTTAACTTAGATCTAATCCAGACATAAATTCTAACACCTAGATCATAGGGAAGCATGCTGGAAATTCTGCTAGAATTGACATTACAATCTTGAATCTGAAATTTGCAGGGCTTTCCAGCAGGCTGGAATTCAGGTAGGATTGCTAAATTAATGATTAGAGAAAGAATTCCTTCTTACTCTGGAAACCTCAGACTTTGCTCTGAAATCAATCAGCTGACTGATCGAGGCCCACCGTCCTATGGCAGGATAATCTGCTTAACTTAAAGTGAACTAACTGTCAATGTCAATTATATTCAAAAAATTCCTTCACAGCATCTAGGCTTGTGTTTACAAAACAACTGGGCACCATGACCTATCTAAGTTAAAAAATTAATCATCATAGGTATGATAATGTGGTAGTGTTTTTTTTTCTATGTAAGAAAATACTTTTTAGAAACCTAAATTATATAATTTAGGGATAGAATATGCTGTTTGCAACTATCTTTGAGGCACCTTGGAAAAAATGAGGGATTTTAAATAAACTAGATTTTCATACTGGATTCATATCCACCTAATTATATGCTATTGTAAAAGATACACCTAAAGCACAGGACATGTAAAGGTTCAAAGTAAAGGATTTACAAGATGTATTAGGGAAACACTAACATAAAGCAAGCTGTGTTAACAATATTAATGTGAGATAAAGTAGATTTTAACTTAAAAAGCATTTTTTCATACAGAAATGGTCACTACAAGTAAAGGGTTTGATATACTCAGGCACTAATAAATTCTAAACTTGAAACTATGTAATAAAAATAGCTTCAAAATATATGAAGAAAAATGGAAAGATTTAAAAAATGAAATTGACAAATTTACTATCAAGGAAGAAGATTTCAATACATTTCTTATAATAATTCATAAATGAACCAGAGCAAAAACTGATAAAGATAGGGATGAGACAAGCAACCAAATTATAGACTTGATTTATTAGATATAAAATTCTAACTATAACAAATGTTCTTCTCACTATTCAGCTTAATTTGAGGTTTCTATTAGAAGATGACTACATTTGTTAATTGAGGAGATTTTTTTTTTAAAGATTTTATTCATTTATTTGACAGAGAGAGATCACAAGTAGACGGAGAGTCAGGCAGAAAGAGAGAGAGAGGGAAGCAGGCCCCCCGCCGAGCAGAGAGCCCGATGCGGGACTCGATCCCAGGACCCCGAGATCACGACCTGAGCCGAAGGCAGCGGCTTAACCCACTGAGCCACCCAGGCGCCCCAATTGGGGAGATTTTTGACCATGACTCTATTGTTTAGATATAATATGATTAGAAATAACTAGGCTCTTAAGATAAAGTTCTAGTAATTGCTTCATGATAGAATTGCTATTCCTGGTTATCTCCTAAGAGGTAAGTTCAAAATGATGTTTAGTATATGAAATGGTTTCATATAACTACCAGAACTTTACTGTTGTAGACTTAAAAATATTTTTTTCTAATGCTACATCTTTAAAAACTTCCTTCATTTCAAAAGTATTTACCATTTTTCTTCTCTCTTCTGCAGAAATAGATATTAGATTGTTATATTATCCCAAGATAGGTGAACATTTGAACTTCCGTTTGAATCTCCAAATATCTTTTTTGAGGCATAATATACAACTAGGTAAGAATCTCTACAGAACATACTTGAGTCCTCAGCATCTTTGTAAGGATCTGAAGAAATCAACAAAACACAAGGCTCCACTAATCCCAAGGAACTTAAAAAATTACTAGATACTTTGGGTTTTATATGACTACTGTATAAATGGTTTATATCTAATTTTTGACAATATTTTATTAATTTATCTAGTAAGGATCAAATTAGGTCTCAGAGAGTGGGAATTCTATCTAACTTCTTCAAACGCTTTAATATACCATTTTTCAATGAGATAAAATGTCCTAATATGCTTGGTGTATTTCCCTAAGGGACAAACATTACTTATATATTGCCCTCTTATTCATCCTGATACTAGGAGTCACTCTATCCTTTGGAACTGCAGTGGCAATAAATAAATAAATACGTACATACATACATACATTAATTACTTTGCATGAAGATGCTATGTATTATGTGTTTGTGTATATGTGTGTCTTTAATTAACATATATCTATGTATAAAAAGTCACTTTATGTTTTCTTTAATTTATTAAAAAATGTAGATGTCTTGCATTGTAATTCTAATAAAGATGTGATGTCTTCCCTCTCTAGCAATGTAGATTCCTGGGAGAGTACTGGATTTTCAAAATATGTTGATTATTTTCAGTATATCATTTTTGTCAAAAGCTTTGTGTTTTCTCTTGCTTTGAAATACATATAATTCGAAGGAGGTAAAAATCAAATAATATTCACTGACTTCTACTTCAAGTCTGGCTATTGTACAAGAACTTAGAAAAAGGCTCGATATGTTTTTGCAGTTTCTCAAAGACTATGAGGTTACATTTTAAAATCACATTAGATTGATTTTTAATTCAATTAAGAGCCCTTGCTGTGTTCATACAAATGGAAGACACTACAAAAGAGGGAAAGGTAAGAAAAGCATAGTCACTGTTTTCAAGGATGTCTAAAGAAGACAGACATACACAAATCCATGAAGAGTGTAATAACAGAGTAATAAGTAAGTTACTCAACAAGTACATAAAAACTAAAAATTAATTTGATGTAGAGAGTGAGAACATATTTTTAAGAAAGTGGCTTCCACTAAAATTTTAGACACAGAACATAACTACCTTCAGTTTTACATATGCACATGAGAAATACAAGAGATGAATAATTTGGGATTTTTCTAGTAAATAGAACTACAAATCATTTAAGTTGAATATGCTTACTTCTGCCCTTTAAACAGCATCTGTTTTTTCTCAGTTTTAGTCATGAATCATTCTAAAATGAATGCTTTATATAGTCAAATATCAAATAGAGGAGTAGTTTCTCCTGACATTCTGCTCTTTTCCTTAGACTCAGCTAATGAAAAGATGCTACAGTGAGAGATATTTCCTCAAATTTGTTAGGATAGTTGTGAATGGTAATCTTTCAATATTCTATAGCTGTAAGACTCATTAGATTTTTAACAGCTTGAAGATGGGATATAGACATTTTCTCTTTCTAAATAAGAGAGTGATAGCCTAGTTTATTATAGTTCATATGGCTCTTATGTTTCAAATCTTGTGGAAATAGAATATAACTCTCTTCTATTTGGAACAGCTATCTATTTATCTTTGTAAAAATTGAATATCACAATAAAATAAAAGTGGGGCAAATGAATCATTGAAATAGAAACCATGGACCTCTGTCTTCCAGATTAAATGGAGGGGAGGTTTGCAGTGATTTTTAATTCAGTGCAAGCTACTTTATAATTAACACATAAAAATTTAAAAATACAATAACATTGCATTGTTCAGAAAGTAGTTAATAATCTTTAAGCTTGTGAGTTTATCTTGCAATAGTCCAAGTTTTTTACTACATCTGGGGATGATATTGGATGTTCTTTTTAACCCACTGAGCCACCCAGGCGCTCCTGGATGTTCTTTTTAAAAAATAAACCTTAAACATTTGGCAACACAGTGGACTGAGGTAAGTGACATGGGCATCTTTTCACCTCTCCCTCATAGAAACATCATAGAATATATAGTAATTCTTAAAAGGCTATGTGAGTTTGCAAAAAAAGAAACTCTGAGATGAAAGAATTGAGAATGATGAAAGCAAAATGGCAAGTTTGAGTTGATACTTTGGAAGCCTTTGAGAATTTTAAACTTGGGTATATAAGCTTGCTACTGGCTGGAAGCTAAAAATCTGTAGATGTGCTCCTGAGGGGAATGTAATGTACCAGGAGACTCTAATAGCTGGCTCTTCAGGAGACTTAAGGTGCGGTTCTTAGAACTACTCTTCCTACTGACCAAGAAAAACAAATATCTGTCTGGGGCTTTGGATGAAGGATAATGTGTGGTAAAAGCTGAGGTATTAACCTTTCAAGATTATTCAAGATTATTGAAACCCAAATGTTTCCTTTAACAATTATATGATTTTCTTTATAGAGACATATGCGTATATCTCTGCTGGAATTCAGAAATTAAAAATCTCCACTACAGAGGAGTTTATAATAATAAATTACTGTGTCATAAAATCTATTACTATGAGGGAAACTCAGGAAATCCAAAAAAAGGTAAACTATTCTTTAAAGTATCAAAGTTACATTGAAAAGAATAGAAATCATGAT
>PJEN01027273.1:0-13295 GCA_004024605.1 Pteronura brasiliensis | reverse complement strand
ATCTGGATGTCTTCTTTGCAGAAATGTCTGTTCATGTCTTCTGCCCATTTCTTGATTGGATTATTTGTTCTTTGGGTATTGAGTTTGCTAAGTTCTTTATAGATTTTGGACACTAGCTCTTTATCTGATATGTCGTTTGCAAATATCTTCTCCCAATCTGTCAGTTGTCTTTTGGTTTTGTTCACTGTTTCCTTTGCTGTGCAAAAGCTTTTGATCTTCATAAAATCCCAATAGTTCATTTTTGCCCTTGCTTCCCTTGCCTTTGGCGATGTTCCTAGGAAGATGTTACTGCAGCTGAGGTCGAAGAGGTTGCTGCCTGTGTTCTCAAGGATTTTGATGGATTCCTTTCTCACATTGAGGTCCTTCATCCATTTTGAGTCTATTTTCATGTGTGGTGTAAGGAAATGGTCCAATTTCATTTTTCTGCATGTGCTGTCCAGTTTTCCCAACGCCATTTATTGAAGAGGCTGTCTTTTTTCCATTGGACATTCTTTCCTGCTTTGTCGAAGATTAGTTGACCATAGAGTTGAGGGTCTATTTCTGGGCTCTCTATTCTGTTCCATTGATCTATGTGTCTGTTTTTGCAGCAACACAGTCATCTTAAAATGGGGCACCCACAACTGTACTAACTGCACCAGGGTAGTTCTGCACAGAAGAACATGGCCCTCTAACTTGCATAGATTTCCAAAAGGAGATACTCTGTCATCTAGAAAAACTGTCAAGTCTTCAGGGAAATGATTGATGGGGAACCTAGCCAGCTGGCAAAGTATCTGACAAAACCTAACTGCTGGTGATTCTTAAGTTACAAGAGACAGGGACTTCTTGGATATGCCCACCAACCTGCATGCAGTATAATCAAAATAGAATCTGCATGTGCTGTTAGGGTAATATGACATGCATCCAGGTCTCCCCACCACCTTTAATTTTATTTTTAGACTTAAAGTTTAGTCTTCTTTCCTTGGCAGTTTTTGGAACCATGTGACTGGCACAACTCTGGTAAGTGCTATAAATGCAATGGGATTGTGCCTAAGGAAAAATTGCCATCATGTAAAACTAGGACTAAATATTTGTACTCTTTCTTGGAGATTTTAAAGGTGGGTGTCATTTCTGAGAGTTAAGAGACTGCTTTAAGTATTGAGATATAAAACCAAGGGAGAAATACAGCTTTAATGGAGTTTATATTTAAACAAAACAGGAATACCTACAACATTTACTGGTATTAAAAAGGGTAAGGTATTATTAAATTTGTTCCACTTCATTCAATTATAACATTGGGAAAGTATAATAAATTGCATTTAATCTTTATTTTTATAAAGTTATTACAATATTCTTTTTTTTTTAAAGATTTTATTTATTTTTCAGGGAGAGAGAGAGAGAGCACAAGCAGGGGGAGCTGCAAGCAGAAGGAGAAGCAGGCTCTCTGCTGAGCAAGGAGACCGATGTGGGTCTCAATCCCAGTACCCTGGGATCATGACCTGAGCTGAAGACAGATGCCTAACTGACTGAGCCCCTCAGGCACCCCTAAATTGCATTTACTCTTAAGTATAAGTACCATTCTATGATGAAATTAAATGAATTGCAGACTGAGAAGTAGCACACTTAATTAATTTATTCTTTTATTTATTTATTAACTCAACAAGTATTTATTAGCATGAACTCTGAAACCAAAGTCTAGGTATACATTAGTTATCTGCCATTTAATATCCCTATGCTAATATTTCTAACCATCATTATTTTTATTACCACCACATACCAGACAGTTTTCTAGATACTTGGGAGACAAGTAATAAAAGTAAAAGTCCACACTCTTGTGGAGCTTGAATTTAAGTTTCTGTTTCCTATTTTGCTGTTAGACTACCAGCTGTTGCTCACATGGCTGTTAATGTCCTTTTTATGGCAGTCTTTATCTTTTCTGTTCTCCTTCTTATTACTGTGGACTGTGAAGAAAGCCAATAAAGCTAATTATAAATATGTCTAAACCAAGTATCAACAGTTGTTAAATAAGAATCTGAGAATGCTCTGGAGGACCTAAGAGAAGAAGACATGGTGCTTATCCGTGCACAAGTTGAGATGACAAGACACAGGTACATAACAGTGTGGTAATAATATGAGAGTTTCTTGAGCTCAAAATAGAAGGTCTCAGAGCTTGTATCCAGTGTCAAATTCCTGCCTGTTTTAAGGTGAACTGTTATTTTACTTAAACAAAATTTTAATACTCCACTATGTACTATGCCTCCTACCAGATGCTGGGGGCTAAAAAGAATAAAATAATATTGCTATTCTCAAGAAGTTCATCAAAGAAAGATACATAAACAAGTATACTACAATGATAATATAATAATGCAATAAAAGCTGACATTCTAGTCAGTGATTTAGAAAATCAATTTGAATAAGAAAAATATAACATAAGTTAAGATGGTGATATACTATATGAATAAACCATGTGAATAAATATGAATAAACCATGAAACTGCTTTAATAGTGAAGCTAGTGTTTGGGGTTACACCACTTTTTATTGGGTAGTCAGGGAAGACCTCTGTAAAAGAGCTGGCATTTGAACTGAGGGAAAAATCAATAAAGTCACTTGGAGATCGGGATAAGAGTGTTCTAGGTAAAGAGGCTATGCTGGGCATCTTGTCTTTGCTTCTCTAAACCTATTCTCACCCTTCTCAGCCTGCTCTTCATTCAGAAGGTTGACCTGTTTATATTGAGTTGAACCTTATGGAATTAGAGATTTTGACAATGGTTCAACCCACCAAATAAAAAGGACTGCCTTGTATTTTAGCTTCCAGGTTGGGTTTACACAAGGGAGCTCCAGAAAGATACGGGGAAGAGGAACTGTATAACTGTTTACTCCCTTGTGGAGTCACCTTAAGCTAATTCTGTCTCTCAGCATATATTTCTCAGCTTCTGTCAGGTGACTCTCTCAACAGAATCCTCTTTTTTGTGGTCTGATAACCATTTTCTCCCCTTGCCTCTTCAGGCTTAGCTGGTAACATGCCCTAATATTACTACCTTAGGTACAGCATTATAACTTGTGTTTTCCCCACATCCTGCCAGCACACTTGTATATTGTCCCTTTAATAAATTCTTCGAATTCCTGCCAGAATTCTGATAGAGGAGATAAGTTTGGAATAGCTGAGAAGCTGAGAAGGCTAGCATGGCTGGAGCTTAATGGAAATGAAAAGGGAAGAAAAGATGAAGTTGGAGAGATGGGCAGAGATTAAACAATGCAGGGACTTACAGACTATGATAAGGATTTAGAATGTTATTTTAACTGTAATGAGAAGCCACTGGAAGTAAAGGAAGAAGGAATAACTAAATCTGCATTAATTCAAAGTAGGAATTCAAGAAAGAGGTGAGCTTTAATGGTTGAACATAATACTGGTTGACAGAAATTTTAGGCATGGGACTTAGTAGTTACAGGAAAGGGACTGGAAGGAAACTAGGGTAGGAATTCAGGTGGAAGTTCCTTTAGAAATCTAATGTGATAACTATAAAAATGGAAGATTCTAATGATTTGAGGGCTATACAACCCTATAAAGACTAAATTTTCTGCTGGCTATATAGTGATGGAATTAGGTATATTGAGAGAGAGAGAGAGAGAGAGAGAGAGAGAGAGAGAGAACACAGGCAGGGGGAATGGCAGGCAGAGGAAGAAGCAGGCTCCCTGCATGGAGCCCTTATCCTGAACTCGATCCCAGGACCCCGAGACTATATGACCTGAGTCAAAGGCAGAGACTTAACTGACTGAGACACCTAGGCATCCCACCACAAGTTTCCTTGAACTTGATTCTGGAATGCATTTACATTACTTAGAGTTTCATCCGTTCACAAAAGAGCATTGTTTAACCTAGGAAAAATTAATGTTAAATATTAACATTGAAGTAAAATACTTACCTTGCTAAAAAAAAAAAAAAAAAAGATAAAAGCAGAATAAAATGTATTATTTAACTACAGTTTCTTTTTTTAAACAAACAGTAAAAATCAATAGTGGTATGTCATTGCTTTTCTTTGAAGCTTTCTTTTGAAGATTTGGCCTAATCTTCCCCTCAAAACAGCCTTACTTAGATCTCCCCTATTCAGTAACATTCAGTCACAAGGAAGTGAAACCATATGATAATTGACTTTCTCTGTTTGACTTATTTCACTTAGCATAATCTCCTCCAGTTCCATCCTTGTTGATGAAAATATTGGGTATTCATCCTTTCTGATGGCTGAGTAATATTCCATTGTATACATGGACCACATCTTCTTTATCTATTCATCTGTTGAAGGGCATCTTGGCTCCTTCCACAGTTTGGCTATTGTGGACATTACTGCTATGAACATTGGGGTGCATATGGCCCTTCTTTTCACTACATCTGTATCTTTGGGGTAAATATCCAGTAGTGCAATTTCTGGGTCATAGGTAGCTCTATTTTTAAATTTTTGAGGAACCTCCACACTGTTTTCCAAGGTGGACGTACCAACTTGTATTCCCAGCAACAGTGTAAGAGAGTTCCCCTTTCTCTATGACATTTCCAACATTTATTATTTCTTGCCTTGTCAGTTTTTACCATTCTAACTGATATAAGCTCAATGAGGTTTTGACTTGAGTCTCCCTAACAGCTAATGATGTTGAACATTTTTATGTGTCTGTTAGCCTTTCATATGTCTTCTTTGGAGAAGTGTCTGTTCATGTCTCCTGCCCATTTTTTGACTTGATTATTTGTTTTCTGGGTGTTGATTTTGAGAAGTTCTTTATAGATCTTGGATACCAGCCCTTTATCTGTAGTGTCATTTTCAAATATCTTCTCCCATTCCATGGGTTGCCTCTTTGTTCTGTTGACTGTTTCCTTTGCTGTGCAAAAGGTTTTTATCTTTTTTTTTTTTAATTTAATTTTTTCAGTGTTCCAAGATTCATTGTTTATGCTCCACACCCACTGCTCCATGCCATACATGCCCTCCTTAATACCCACCACCAGGCTCACCTAACTCCCCACCTTCTCCCCCCTCCCCACAAACCTTCAGTTTGTTCCTCAGAGCCCACAGTCTCCCATGGTTCATTTCCCCCTTGGATTTCCCCCAATTCACTTTTTCTTTTGTTCTCCCAATGTCCTCCATGTTATTCCTTATGCTCTACAAGTAAGTGAAACCATATGATAATTGACTCTCTCTGCCTGACTTACTTCACTCAGCATAATCTTCCCCAGTCCCATCCATGTTGATACAAAAGTTGGGTATCCATCCTTTCTGATGGAGGCATAATACTCCATTGTACATATGGATCATATCTTCTTTATCCATTCATCTGTTGAAGGGCATCTTGGCTCCTTCCACAGTTTGGTGACTGTGGCCATTGCTGCAATGAACATTGTGGTACAGAGGGCCCTTCTTTTCACTACATCAGTATCGTTGGGGTAAATATACAGTAGTGCAATTGCAGGGCCCTAGGGTAACTCTATTTTTAATTTCTTAAGGAATCTCCACACAGTTTTCCAAAGTGACTGCCTCAATTTGCATTCCCACCAACAGTGTAAGAGGGTTCCCCTTTTTCCAGATCCTGTCTAGCATTTGTTGTTTCCTGTCCTGTTAATTTTGGCCATTCTAACTGGTGTAAGGTGGTATCTCAATGTGATTTTCATTTGAATCTCCCTGATGGCTAATGATGTTGAATATTTTTTTTTTCATGTGTCTGTTAGCCATTTGTATGTCTTCTTTGGAGAAGTGTCTATTCATGTCTTCTGCCCATTTTTTGACGTGATTATCTGTTTTTTGAGTGTTGAGTTTGAGGAGTTCTTTATAGATCTTGGATCTCACCCCTTTGTCTCTAGTGTCATTTGTGAATATTTTCTCCCATTCTGTGGGTCGCCTATTTGTTTTGTTGACTGTTTCCTTTGCTGTGCAGAAGCTTTTGATCTTGATGAAGTCCCAAAAGTTCATTTTCACTTTTGTTTCCTTTGCCTTTGGAGACATGTCTTGAAAGAAGTAGCTGTGTCAAAGTTGGCCAGTGTCAAAGAGGTTACTGCCTATGTTCTTCTCTAGGCTTTTGGTAGATTCCTGCCTTGCGTTGAGGTCTTTTATCCACTGTGAGTTTATCTTTGTGTATGTGCAAGAGAATGGTCAATTTTCATTCTTCTACACATAGCTGTCCAATTTTCCCAGCACCATTTATTGAAGAGACTGTCTTTTTCATTGGGTCTTTTTTCCTGCTTTGTCGACAATTATTTGACCACAGAGTTGAGGGTCTATATCTGGGCTCTCTACTCTGTTCCACTGATCTATGTATCTGTTTTTCTGCCAGTACCATGCTGTCCTGTTGATCATAGCTTTGTAGTAATGCTTGAAATCAGGCAACGTGGTGCCCGCGGTTTTGTTTTTCTTTTTCAACATTTCCTTAGCAATTTGGGGTCTCTTCTGGTTCCATAAAAATTTAGAACTTTTTGCTCCAGCTCTTTGAAAAATGCTGGTGGAATTTTGATAGGGATAGCATTGAAAGTATAGATTGCTCCAGGCAGTATAGATGAAGCTTTTTATCTTTATGAAGTCCCAGAAGTTCATTTTCACTTTTGTTTCCCTTACCTTTGGAGACATGTTTTGAAAGAAGTGGCTATAGCCAATGTCGAAAAGGTTACTGCCTATGTTTTCCTCTAGCATTTTGAAGGATTTCTGTTTCCCATTGAAGTCTTTCATCCATTTTGAGTTTATTTTTGTGTGTGGTGTAAGAGAAAGGTTGAGTTTTATTCTTCTGTATATGGCTGTCCAATTTTCCCAGCACCATTTATTGAAGATACTGTCTTTTTTCCATTGGATTTTCCCCCCCTGCTTTGTTAAAGATTATTTGACCATAGTCTTGGGGTGGGGGTCCATATCTGGGCTCTCTCTTCTGTTCCATTGGTCTATGTGTCTGTTTTTGTGTCAGTGCCATGCTGTCTTAGTGATCATAGCTTTGTAATATAGCTTGAAATCAGGCAACATGATGCCCCTGCTTTTTCTTTTTCAACATTTCTGTGGCAATTTAGGGTCTTTTCTTGTTCCATACAAATTTTAGGATTGTTTGTTCCAGGACTTTGAAAAATGTCATTGCCATTTTGATCAGGATGGCATTGAAAGCATAGATTGCTCTGAGCAGCATAGAGATTTTAGCATAGAGATGCGTGAGCATGGAATGTTTTCCCAACTTTTTGTGTCTTCTTCAATTTCCTTTGCAAGTGTTCAGGTGTAGTGAAAAGAAGGGGCATATGCACCCCAATGTTCATAGCAGCAATGTCCACAATGGCCAAACTGTGGAAAGAGCTGAGATGCCCTTCAACAGATGAATAGATAAAGAAGATGTGGCCCATATATACAATGGAACATTACTCAGCCATCAGATCATTCCAACATTTGCATCAACATGGATGGAGCTGGAGGAGATTATGCTAAGTGAAATAAGCCAAACCAAGAAAGACAATTGTCATATGGTTTCACTTATTTGTGGAATGTAAGGAATAGCATGGAGGACATTAGGAAAAGGAAAGGAAAAATGAAAGGGGGTGTAAATCAGAGGGGGAGATGAACCATGAGAGACTATGAACTCTAGAAATCAAAGTGAGGGTTTTAGAAGGGAAGGGGGTTAGGGGATGGGTGAGCACCATGACAGGTATTAATGAGGGCATGTATTGCATGGAGCACTGAGTGTTATACACAAACAATGAATCATGGAACACTACATCAAAATCTAATGATGTACTGTATGGTGACTAACATAACATAAAAAGTTATTAAAAAGAAGAAATATTGGCTTAAAAAAAACTCATTCATGCCTATAAGTCAAGAGGAAAACACACATTTAATTCTTTTTGGCCAGAATTTTTCAATTCTCCTAAACCCACCTCCTCTTCCCTAGCTGGAAAGGGTTTCTCATTCTCAAACATAAGCCATATTTAGTCCCATATGTAAACATTTTCTGTTCTCCTGCCTCAATTTCCACTTTCTCCAAAACTCAATGTACAGAGAAGAATGCAGGATTTGGAGTAACACATACTTAGGTTATAATCCTGGTTCTGCCACTCACTAGTTAGTGACTTTTGGTAAGTTATTACAACTTTTGAGCCTTAGTTTCCATATCTATAAAGTAGAATAGTATTTGCCTTCATGGGGGTACTGAGACAATGATTTAAGTGTAAGTAAAGAACCTAACATAGCACTTATCATATAAATGCTCAGTAAGCATAATGTTTTTCTTTTCTTTTCTCCCATCTCTATGCCGTAAAATATCATACTAAATAACATCTTGAGAAAGTTATCATTAAACTTTTTATTGCACATACTAGCTCTATTATCTGAGGGATATTAAAATGTCTACTGAGAGTATAAGCTTAGTAAAATAATAAAAAGATAATATAAATAATTATAATAATTTTTTGTAACTCAAAAATTATTTCATAACCATTTCTTCATTTTCTTTTCAAGATAACTTTATAGAATGGGTAGGTCAGATATTATGCCCATTTCAAAGGTGATGAAACAGGCCTGAAGATGTGATACTAGAAATTGACCTAACCTACAGGGAATGGAAAAAGAAGCAGGACCCAGGGCTTCCCATTCTTTTATAAGGGATCATTCCACTCCATTTCTAACAGACAAGGATATGCATTCCCTCCTGAGACCCGCTGTTGCCTTAAGGACAAGCCATTAAAATTGTCCCTGATGTAATACTTAACTAACGAATCACTGAACATTGCATCAAGGACTAATTATGTACTATACATTGGCTAACTGAAGATAATAAAAAAAAGGTCCCTGATATATCCCACTCCTACCTCCAGCCTTATCTCTCACCATGACTATTCATTAGTTTTAAAATAAGCAAAACTGAATTTATGTCTTGTACCTGGAATACATCGAACTGTTACTTCTGGGCACATGCTGCTGCCTTTCCGGGAATGCCTTTCCTGCTCCTGAATACCCAAGTAACACCTCTTCCTGAATCTTTGAAGTCTCAACCAAATTTTGTTATAGCTAGGAGGGCTTTCTTGATACACTATCTCAAAGAGGCTCCTTCATCTCCACACTATAACATGCAACTATGTCTTGAATTTGGTACAACTGTATCTTCTCTGTACCAGTTGTATTTGGTAGAACTATGTCTATCTCTGCATCACTGTGAGCTTCATGAGATCAAGAAATATGTCAGGCTTTTTAATATTCTCAGTGCTCAGACAGGGGTTGTCATGGAGCAGATGCTGAAGGAATACTTGATAACATGATAGCTGAACTAAGTTTCATAGGTTATCTTTAGGTCTGACCTAGAAGCCTTACACATAAAAGGAAAACAGTAAAAGGAAGGAGTCAGTTCTAACCATCTACATACATTAAAGCATGGGGAACAAAGTGGAAAAACAAAAACAAAAATACAGAAGTTGGCAATTACTGGAATTATTGCTCTTTGAGACCCAATCCCGAACATGTCATTTTCTCAGCAACAATTCTCTCACCACTTTATCTCCATATACCCTTTGCCAACTCAGACTGAGTTGGTTCTCTAGTGTTAAATAGTTTTAATCCTATTGAAAATGGTTCTGCCTGTGAAAAACCTAGGTCATCCATGGTGAAATGGATTTTAGCAGGCCCCTATGTAGATTTAAACAGAGATTGGATATCACATTGTTTTTCTGAGTCTTGGTTTTTCTACCTGTAAGGTACAGATTATATCTTTTAGCTTTTTCCCTGGGAGTACTGATCATGACATAAGGCAACATAATGAAAATGTTCTGAACACTGTCAACCCACCCTATCCTGGAATCCATGCAGACTGGGAAGAAGGTTTGAGCTAATGTTTTACTGGGTAATGATGACTCCCAGTGGACACCAGAGCTATGCTACAACTCTGCAAAAGACAGAAGGGGATGGTCTGAGGGGCTATGTTAGAGGGCTTTGGAGGCAGAGGTCTTTGGATGTTCCATGAGTACATTATTAAGGAAACCTCATGCAGAATTAATACAGGATAAGGAGTATTCAGTATTCCAGCACTGAAGACCAAATAGACATAATCATTTCTAGAAGGAAGGGAGGGCAGAAGGATAGAAAGAAGGGAGGAAGATGCAGAAGGAGGGAGGGAAAGGAGAGAGGGGAGTCAGTCATTTTAGGTCTAGAGGCTTGCCTTTAAAAGTAGCCTGAATCAAGAATTGGGTTTAAGGAGCATTAAACACTTACCATCTCTCATTTATATCTCATACTCATGCTCAAAAGCCCAGCTCACTTCACTGTAATTCCATTCAGCTTATCTCATCTATATGTACCTGCTGATCCCTCAAACCTATATACAGGGTGTTAGAGACCCTGATATGAGTGAGATACAGTCCTTAACCTCTAGGACTAAGCTGCAACATACCTAGAAACAGACAATGATAACTCAATGATAAATGCTGTGAAAAAGAGTGGTGAGAGTGGGCATCCTTGTCCTGTTCCTGATCTCAATGGGAAGGCCACAAGCTTTTTCCCATTGAGGATGATATTTGCTGTGGGTCTTTCATAGATAGATTTTATGAAGTTCAGTAATGTTCCCTCTATCCCTATACTTTGAAGTGTTTTAATCAGGAACAGATGATGGATTTTGTCAAATGCTTTTTCTGCATCAATTGAGAGGACCATGTGGTTCTTCTCTCTTCTCTTATTGATTTGTTCTATCACATTGATTGATTTGTGAATGTTGAACCATCCTTGTAGCCCAGGACTGAATCCCACTTGGTCATGGTGGATAATCTTTTTAATGTTCTGTTGGATCCTGTTTGCTAGGATCTTGTTGAGAATCTTAGCATCCATATTCATCAGTGATATTGGTCTGAAATTTCTCCTTTTGGTAGGGTCTTTGCCTGGTTTGGGAATCAAGGTAATGCTGGCTTCATAGAAAGAGTCTGGAAGTTTTCCTTCTGCTTCAATTTTTTGAAACAGCTTTGGAGAATAGGTGTTATTTCTTCTTTGAAAGTTTGGTAGAGTTCCCTAAGGAATCCATCAGGTCCTGGGCTCTTGTTTTTTGGTAGGTTTTTGATCACTGCTTCAATCTCGTTACTAGATATCAGTCTATTCAGGTTGTCAATTTCTTCCTGGTTCAGTTTTGGGAGTTTATAGTTTTCCAGGAATGCATCCATTTCATCTAGGCTGCTTAGCTTATTGGCATATAACTGTTGATAATAACTTCTGATGGTTGTTTCTCCTTCCTTGGTGTTAGTTGTGATCTCTCCCTTTTCATTCATAATTTTATTAATTTGGGCTTTCTCTCTTTTCTTTTGGATTAGTGTGGCCAATGGTTTATCGATCTTATTGATTCTTTCAAAAAACCAGCTTCTAGTTTCATTGATACGTTCTACTGTATCTCTGGTTTCTACCTCATTGATATCAGCTCTTATCTTGATTATTTCCCTTCTCATGTGAGGAGCTGGTTTGATTTGTTGTTGATTCTCCAGTTCTTTAAGGTGTAGAGAAAGCTGGTGTGTTCTGGATTTTTCAATTTTTTTGAGGGAGGCTTGGAAGACTATATATTTCCCCCTTAGGACCACCTTTGCTGTATCCCATAGGTTTTGGTCCAAAGCGTCTTCATTCTCATTGATTTCCATGAATTGTTTAAGTTCTTCTTTGATCTCCTGGTTGATCCAAGCATTCTTAAGCAAGGTGGTCTTTAGCTTCCAGGTGTTTGAGTTCCTTCTGAACTTTTCCTTGTGACTGAGCTCCAGTTTCAAAGCATTGTGATCTGAGAATGTGCAGGGAATAATCTCAGTCTTTTGGTATCGGTTGAGTCCTGATTTGTGACCCAGTATGTGGTCTATTCTTGAGAAGGTTCCATGTGCACTTGAGAAGAATGAGTATTCTTTTTTTTTAGGGTGGAATGTTCTGTATATATCTATGAGGTCCATCTGGTCCAATGTGTCTTTCAATGCTCTTGTTTCTTTATGGATTTTCTGCTTCAATGATCTATTTCTGAGAGAGGTGTGTTAAGATCTCCTACTATTAATGTATTCATATCAATATGACTCTTTACATAGTATTAGAAGTCCTAGCAACAGCAATCAGACAACAAAGAGAAATAAAAGGTATCCAAATTGGCAATGAAGAAGTCAAACTCTCTCTCTTTGCAGATGACATGATTCTTTATATGGAAAACCCAAAAGACTCCACCCTTAAACTACTAGAACTCATACAGCATTTCAGTAACATGGCAGGATACAAAGTCAATGTACAGAAATCAGTGGCTGTCTTATACAGTAACAATGAAAATACAGAAAGGGAAATTAGAGGAACGATTCCATTTACTATAGCACCAAGAACCATAAGATACCTGGGAATAAACCTAACCAAAGAGGTAAAGGATCTGTACTTGAGGAAGTACAGAACACTCATGAAAGAAATTGAAGAAGACACAAAAAGATGGAAGACCATTCCATGCTCTTGGATCGGAAGAATAAACATTGTTAAAATGTCTATACTGCCTAGAGCAATCTATACTTTTAATGCCATTCTGATCAAAATTCCACCAGTATTTTTCAAAGAGCTGGAGCAAATAATCCTAAAATTTGTATGGAATCAGAAGAGACCCCGAATCGCTAAGGCAATGTTGAAAAAGAAAAACAAAACTGGGGGCATCACGTTAACTGATTTCAAGCTTTACTACAAAGCTGTGATCACCAAGACAGCATGGTACTGGCATAAAAACAGACACATAGACCAGTGGAACAGACTAGACAGCCCAGATATGGACCCTCAACTCTACGGTCAAATAATCTTCGACAAAACAGGAAAAAATATACAGTGGAAAAAAGACAGTCTCTTCAATAAATGGTGCTGGGAAAACTGGGCAGCTATATGTAGAAGAATGAAACTCGACCATTCTCTTCCATCATACACAAAGATAAACTCAAAATGGATAAAAGACCTCAACGTGAGACAGGAATCCATCAGAATCCTAGAGGAGAACATAGGCGGTAATCTCTTCGATATCAGCCACAGCAACTTCTTTCAAGATATGTCTCCAAAGGCAAAGGAAACAAAAGCCAAAATAAACTTTTGGGACTTCATCAAGATCAAAAGCTTCTGCACAGCAAAGGAAACAGTCAAGAAAACAAAGAAGCAACCCACAGAATGGGAGAAGATATTTGCAAATGACAGTACAGACAAAAGGTTGATATCCAGGATCTATAAAGAACTCCTCAAACTCAACACACACAAAACAGATAATCATATCAAAAAATGGGCAGAAGATATGAACAGACACTTCTCCAATGAAGACATACAAACGGCTATCAGACACATGAAAAAATGTTCATCATCACTAGCCA
>PJEN01027272.1:0-13297 GCA_004024605.1 Pteronura brasiliensis | reverse complement strand
AGAGGCAGGCAGAGAGAGAGAGGAGGAAGCAGGCTCCCTGATGAGCAGAGAGCCTGATGTGGGGCTCGATCCCAGGACCCTGGGATCATGACCTGAGCTGAAGGCAGAGGCTTTAACCCACTGAGCCACCCAGGTGCCCCTATTGCCTGGTTTTAAATGAGGCATGCTTGGATTCATTCAGCTGATATCCCACCTCTTGCTGTCTTCTTCTTCTTATTATTTTTTTTAAGATTTCATTTTATTTATTTGACAGACGGAGATCACAAGTAGGCAGAGAAGCAGGCAGAGAGAGAGGAGGAAGCAGGCTCCCCACTAAGTGGAGAGCCTGGGACTCCATCCCTGCACTCTGGGATCATGACCTGAGCTGAAGGCAGAGGTTTTAACCCACTGAACCACCCAGGCTCACCCCCCCTCTTGCTGTCTTCTTAAACTGAGCCCATTTATACTCATTTCTGGTCTCTGCTGGGCTCCGGAAGGCAGTTCAGTTTGACAAAACCCCCTCACCCCCCGCCCCAGTTTAAATCCTGCTCATCATTTAAGGGCCATCTCGAATTCCTTCTCTCCTATGGAAGTGTTCCTTGATCTGACTGTAACCTGAAATTTCTTGCTTCCCCTCTTTTTTTTCTCCTGAAGAGCATGAAATGTATTTCTTCCTCTGCTGTGTGGTGATGGCGTGTGCGAGGCTTACTGGGGAGCTCACTGAAGTCCCTTGAGGACAGGGATCTTGCCTTACTCATCTTTGGAGCCTCCTAGCAGCTCTCTTGCTCATGTGAGGTAGGAACTTAGAGGATCATTTGACTAGTCCACAAAATTGGCCTCACTGTAAAGCTGAACTACAGAAGCTCATCTCCCCCCCCCAAAATGTACTTTCTAGAAATGCATTTTTTTTTAATTTTTTAAAACTGTTTCCTTTATTTTTTGTAAATATTTTATTTATTTAATTTAGAGAGAGGGCGCACAAGCAGCTGGAGGGCCAGAGGGAGAAGCAGACTCTGGGCTGAGCAGGGAGCCTGAAGTGGGACTTGATCCCAGGGCCCCCGGATCAGGACCTGAGCCGAAAACAGCTGCTTAACCGATTGAGCCACCAAGACACCCCTAGAAATGCATTTTATGTGTTTATTTATTTATTTTAAATATTTTATCCATTTCTGTGTCACAGAGAGAGTGGGAAAGAGAGAGCATGAACAGGGAGCCCAATGTGGGGCTCGATCCCAGGACCCCAGGTCATGATCCGAGCCCAAGGCAGCCCCTTCACTGACTGAGCCACCCAGGCGTCCCCAGAAACACAATTTAGAAATGCACAGTAACATGTTTTGGTAAGAATTCAAGAAGTGTCCAACCAGATCACTCTCTGGGGAAGACGGAAAGTAGATTTTCCCCTCAATCCACAACATTGGCATGGGATCTGTAATTCTCTAGTTTTGCTTCCAAATTGGTATTGACGTCAGTTGCCGAGAAGTCTTGGCTTGTGCTAAATTGCATATTGGACAGGATGGGCTTTGAAAAGTAAATGGAGTGCAACCTCATCAGCCGGGAAGCTCTAAAATGAACGTGCGTGGTTAGTACAATCAGTGACTAATTAAGGTGAGGTTTATGGCCATTTAGCTCTTTCACCCTGAAGAAATTTCAAAACCGGTTATGCACCACTTTGGACTGAGGATTGGGAGGCCAGCGGGTCAGAGAGCCAACGTCACCAAGGGGTCTGGCTCTCTCATAGGTGGGTTGATAGATGGGCTTGAGGCTTGAAGAATAATTATTCTCAGTGGGTCATTTGGTTTCCATTGGTGATCCCGAAAGGCTGGAATGGACTCCATGAAGTCAATAGGAACCTTGGAGGAAACTGGGAAATTATTGCTGGATTTCAAAACCGCGTGCTAATAAGAACTGGCTGAGGCTTTTGCAGGGATAAAAGGAATCATTTAGAGCCTCCCACCAGACGAAGGAGGCCAAGTTGAATTGTGGCGCTCCAGCTTCCCTGTCCTTTGTGGCTTTGGTTCTGATGGTGACCTTCACCACCAGGGGACCAGGGCCTCCACGTTTGCCACTCCCACCTTCAGTCCAGAGAACACTGAAAAGGTCTTCATTGCATGGTATGAGATGTGGTCTCCCCCAAAAGTAGAAACACCTACAGATCCATCAGTAAGGAATGAGATAATTTGCTTAGGTTGCAACCAGAAGCTAAGCAGCTCTTTCCAAAGAAGATAGATCTATGCCTAGGTTCAGCAACTTCAGAGGTACATCATGAATACAATACACATTTATTAAAAAAAAAAAAAGTATACATAGGGATGCTCGGGTGGCATAGTCCTGGGATTGAGCCCCGCATCGGGCTCACTACTCAACAGGAAGCCTGTTTCTCCCTCTTCCATTCCCCCTGCTTGTGTTCCTTCTCTCTCTGTCAAATAAATAAAATCTTCAAATAATAAAAATAAAAAAGAACACACTTTAAAAAAAAAAAAAAGAAAAAATTCTATTATAAGTCTTTTCTTCTGCCCTTCATTTTGACCCCTAGTCCAGGGTCTGTTCTGTCTTCTGCTTGGAGCTGGTCTGCTAAGGTCCCTCTGTGTCCATTTATGTCTCTTGTCAGGGCAAGGGCACGTTTACTGGTGAGTCATCACATTGCTTTTCATTTGGAAGCAATTTTAATAGCCCCCGGTGGAGATATTTATTTATATTTATATTTATTTTTCATTTTATTTCTAGTAGAAACTCTCAAAAATCAATAGTTGAAAACAGAGGTAATGTTTATCCTGCTGTTAGTATAGGCTTCTCTTACTCCCTCTTCCCAGGGGCCACTCGTGTTGGGGGAAGGCTGAGTGAGCGACGCTTTCCATTTGGTGTGGACCAGCCAGAGATCAGCATGGCTCAGGTGAGCTTGTAGCACAGTGAGGGACGGATCACCTCCAGCCTGAGTTACTTTTAAGGAGAACAGAGGCGCCTGCGGGGCTCAGTTGGTTAAGCCGCTGCCTTCAGCTCAGGTCATGATCTCAGGCTCCTAGGATGGAGCCCCCTGTTGGGTTGTCTGTTCAGCAGGGAGTCTGCTTCTCCATCTCCCTCTTTGTTCTCTCCTTCCTCTCTTTCAAATAAATAAAATCTTAAAAAAAAAAAGATAAGGAGACCATCTTATGAAAGCTGGTTAGTGTGTCATGAGCAGTTCAGCCTCTGGGCTTGGAATAGAGCCCGACGTGGGGCTCAATCCCATGACCCTGAGATCATGCCCTGAGCTGACATCAAGAGTCAGACACTTAACCCAACTGAGCGCCCCCAGGCACCCCCATCTCTTTTCTATCTGCACCTTTCTGCTATAACTAGAGGCATGTGTCTCCTAGTTTCTCTTTCTGCCTGAACTCTCCCTTTTACGATACATTCCCCACTGTACTGTATGCCAGATTCATCTTCCAAAATCCATGTTTCATCATAGCTCCCCCCTTTGCTTTGAAATCTTCAGTAGCTCCATGTACATATAACATCCAGTAGTACCTACTGAATCAAGACCAGACTCCTTGACCTGGTATTTAAAAGTCTTTGTGATCTCCTATCAAGATTTCTATCCTCTTTCTCCTGATACTCTTTTTTTTTTTAAAGATTTTATTTTTAAGTAATCTCCACCCCGAACATGGGGCTTGAACTCACCACCCCAGGATCCAAGAGTAGCATACTTCACTGACAGAGCCAACCAGGCGCCCTCTCCTAATATTCTTTCATACTCCATCCATCCTGTCACATTTCGCTTCTGCAAATGCCTTATCATTTCTTAGAGCCTTTCGGATTTTTCAGATTTCCCCAGCTTTACTTTTTGTTTTCAAGCATCAAAATTCAACCTTAGGACCCAATTTAAATGCCGTTTTCCCCCAATAAGCTTTCTGATCTCTCTTCGGGCATCTGTTTGGCAAGGATCTGGTGAAGGGAACTCACCTTCCCTGGTGGTGGGGGAGTGAGTTGACTACTCAGATCCCTTCCAGTCCTATTCATTTTTCTGAGCTATGTTTATTTTTTAAAATTCTTTTTAAAAAGATTTTTAATTTATTTACCCGAGAGAGACCGAGAGAGAGCACAAGCAGAGGGAGAGGGAGGAGCAGGCTCCCCGCTGAGCAGGGAGTCGGACTTGGGGCTTGATCCCAGGACGCTGGGATTGTGACCCGAGCCGAAGGCAGACACCCCAACCGACTGAGCCACCCAGGTGCCCCTCTAAGCTGTGCTTCTTGAAAAAAAACATGAAGTGTGAAGACTCTTAATGTTGATAAACCAAGGAATGCCTTCCACTTTGGGTTCTTTCCAGCATCTCCTCTCTCCTCCCAACTTGACTTCCCACGCTCTCTGTTCCCGCTGGCAGAGAACCTTACTGTTTCCACCAAAGAGACAGTTAAGCTGGGACTTTCACTGGAGCAGGCAGGATGCATTTCAACATTGCTCTGAGAAGAAAAATGGCGTCCGTCCGTTGGCCCAGCACGCTTTCACAAAACAATTTTTAATCCCTATAATTGTTCTTTCCTCTACATTTCTCAAGCATTTTGTGCCATTCTTCAACTACTGTCTTGCCCCCGTACCTCCTCATTGGACACATCTTCCTCTCTAGACTTAAAGCTTTTTGAGGGCAGAGACCTTTTCTTATTTGTCATTTTGTCCCCCATAGTGCTTATGGGTGCTCAATGTCTGGTGACTTGAATTGACAGTGGATAAAGAAGGAGCTCTTGAGGGTTTTTTTTTTTTTTTTTTTTCTCTATTATCAGGCAGGAGGTGCAAAATAAAGGCTTGCTTGATCCCTACCCATGTCTGTGACAGCGGCCATTGTGAAGTTTCCCTTTGGTGGCGGGCAGTAACCAGTCTCCTACTGAGCCAGAAAGACTTTGATTTCTGGCAGAGCCGCTCTTGGTTTTGTGTGGCAATTTTGCTGAGTCCCTTGGAGAGAGGGCAATTTCAGAAAGCATGATTTGTTTGATTTCCATTCTAAACAGGGAAAGCAAGTAGCAATAAAGCATAGCATAGCCATGACCCTTCACAAGATGTCCACGTGACATACGACTTTAACAAAATCCCATGAGCATGGATGGGGTCCAACCCCAGCAGCAAGCTCAGAGATCTGAGAGAACTGTCACTCTGACAGGCTGAAGGCAGGGAGGGGACATCAGAATGAGCAAAGAGGACTTCATGGAGCTTGCCTTTGTAGATGCATTTTGCAGGGCAGTTTGGGAGTAGCTGGAAGAGGAGTTGGGCCAAGCATGGAGAACCATGGAAGCCAAGTTCATTAGGTAACATTGGTGTTTCTAGTTTACCTATGGCTGTGATCACAGGTACCAAGTCTTCTCTCGTGTTTGTCCCTCTTTCTTTCTCTGGATTCTGGAGGGTAAGGGATATGCTCAAGAGAGCGAGGACACTTTTCCTTCAGATCTATGAACTCTTCATAGGTATTTGTATGAGGCTTAGAGGCTCAACAAGCACCAGTTTGAAATACTGAATTTTTATTTATATTTATTTTAATTTTTAAAAAAGATTTTATTTATTCCTTTGACAGAGAGACAGTGAGAGGGAACACAAGCAGGGGGAGTGGGAGAGGGAGAACCAGGCTTTCCACGGAGCAGGGAGCCTGATGCGGGGCCTCACGACCTGAGCTGAAGGTGGGTGCTAAACCGACTGAGCCACCCAGGTGCCTGTCCCCGAAATACTAAATTTTTAAATGAAGCTGAAGCCCACCCATGGAGGTAGTAGTAAAGAACCATGAGCTTGTAGAAATACTGACCCACCCATACAACCAACACAGGGACAAAATATTGTGGATCAGACTGGGCATAGAGAGAAAAGGTTTAGTTTTAGTATAATCGATGATAGGAATTGAAGGAAAAAATAGGCCAATGGGAAGAGAAGAGCCAGCACGGAAGCCTAGGCTAGCTGGGGCCAGAGGGATTCAGGTCCTAGGGGTGCATGTCCATTCTGGGCCCTTGGAAGGCCTTTTCCTCAGTTGGGCGGTAGTAGGCCTGCCTATGGCCTGGGTACCGTATCCTGAGGACTGGCATCTGCTCTGAAGTCCGAGTCCAGGCACATCCTCCAATCTTCTGATGATTCATTTGAACCCATCCTACCTTAATAGCAAGAAGAAGTTTGGACAGTACACACCCCTCCCCACTCTGGTCTCTGTAAGGGATACTCCCTACATGAATAAACACACCATCTTCTGGTTACCATCGCTGTCTCTTGGGATGTGGGTAGTATGAGTCTGTGTTCCTGGGTCTGACCCACTTGGAAGTACACACGAGATTGAGTTTCCAGACATGGCAGCCGAAGGAGAAGCTCTGAATCGTGCTGTGCTTGCCAGAGGTCCGGGAAAAGACTTTGGGCCGGTTGGCTTGTCACCTCTCCCCTTGGACACTCCTCCACCTCATGGCCACCCTTCTCTGGTTACAGCAAGGGAATCGATGAGCTTCACGCTGCTTTCTGGCGGACTGGATCTTTGGATTCCAGCATGTTCCTCCTCCGCACTCTTCGCCCCCAACCCTTCGCCATTGGGCATTAATGCTCTTGGCCTTGTTCATCCTGTTTGTCCCCGTCCTCTTGCATTTTGCGAGTGCCTCAGCTGTGTTTATGTCTCTTCCTTTCTTCAGTTCAGAGCAATCTGTTCCTTTTGACGAGCCAGCAGCTTCCACAGTATGCTAGGAAACAGGGTCCGGGTAGCCGCAGACTTGGGTCCCGCCCCCTCCCCTTTGCAGTTAAGTCGGGGCGGGGGAAGGGGGGGTGTTGGGAGAAATCCATTCACTTAAATCCAGTGTTTTTTGTTCTGCTAAACTGTCAGTGTCTTTTTATCCCTCTAATCTATTGTTAGGATAAGAGAGACAACTACTTTACATTCCCGTTCTGTGCCGTTCTCTCCCCCAACGATTTCTTTTCTTTAATTATGCCATTTACAAATGTTTGCTACGTTATCTAGTGTGTATTATCTGTTGACAATTCTACCTGAATGGACCCATTTGGAATATTTTTTGTGGAAGTCCGTGGGGGAAACAAAGGTTTTCTGTTTAGAAAGTTGGTGTTACGTGTTGAATTGTATCCTCCCCAAATTCCTATGTTGAAGCCCTAACTCTTAGTACCTTAGAATATGACCTTATTTGGAAATAGGGTCACTGCAAATGCAATTAGTGAATGGGGTCCTCCTGGAGTAGGGTGGGCCCCAATTCAATGAGTGGTGTCCTTATGAAGAGGGGGAATTTGGAGGGCTGCCTGGCTGGTTCAGTCTGTACAACATGCAATTCTTGATCTTGGGGTTGTGAGTTCGAGCCCCACCTTGGGTGGGTGTAGAGATGACCTAAAAATAAAATCTTAAAAAAAAAAAAAGTGGTGGTGGGGATTTGGAGACAGACATACAGGAAGGAGCACCATGTGAAGGTAAAGGCAGAAATCAGGGTGCTGTTTCTACAAACTAGAGAACGCCAAAGCTACCAGGAGCTAAGAGAGGGGCATGGGACAGGTTTTTCCTCTCAGAGGCCTGAGAAGGAAGCAATCCTGGGGCGCCTGCTTATCGGTTAAGCATCTGCCTTGGGCTGAGGTCATGATCTCTAGAGTCCTGGGGTCGAGTCCTGCATCCTGCTCCCTGCTCAGCGGAGTCTGCTTCTCCCTTTGCCCCTCCCCCCCAGCTCCTGCTTGCTCATTTGCTCTCAAATAAATAATCTTAAAAAAAAAAAAAAAAAGCAACCAATCTTGCTGACCCCTTGATCTGAGACTTCCAGCCTCCAGAACCGAGATCATTGAGTTTCTGCTGTGCTAGCTACTCAGTTTGTGGTACAGCGGCCCTAGCGAACTAAGATCCTGGCTCCACCGAGTAATTCCAGGTAAGCCTGTGTTCTGGAGAGTGAGGAACACGTGGACTGTGAACTCACACCGTGTTACGCATTTCGGAAGCTCTCGCGAGATTGAAGGTTACCGGAGAACGGAAACTGTGTGTCTCGAGAGCTAGTCCCCGGTGAGCAGAGCTTGGAGCTCCCCATGAAGGACCGATGAAGCTGGATATATGTTCTTTGGCACGTTTGTGAAGTCAAGTCGCACATGGACACTTCTCCCCATCTTCACAAGGAGGCGGGGTGAGTGTGTGCGCGCGTGTGTTTATTGTGTAGCTGTAGGTGTTTGGTGACTAAGTGGGCTGCGGACTGTACCTCTTTCTAGTTCTAGAGATGGGGAGTGGTTTGGCTTTCCAATGTGAACCTTGAGGTTGAACTTGCCCGCTCTCTGCTCTATCAAGTGAGTCATTGGGAGAAAGGCCTCCTCCCAGATGTATTCAATTTGTCAGCATTTGGGCCTGACCCTGCAGGTGCTTCGAATAAAGCCACTAATGCAGCTCACCGGTGAGGCGCTGGCAAGACCTTCCCGAGGGCCGCCGGTTCCGCGGAGGACGCTTCTCTGGCCGGTATGGGAAGGCAAACCCTTGTTTCCGCCTTCCTCCCCTGCCTCGGTGTCCCCGCGCGCCTGCGTGGAGGTGGCGTCGCCATCCCAGGCTTCAGACACTCCGCCCGCTGCGGTCAAGCGGTGAGTATCCATGCATGCATGCAGTTTCGAGAAAGGAAACAAGCGTCGGGGCCTTCCTCACGCCTGGTCTTTCCGGAGGCCGGCCAGGGAGGACCAGCCCTGTGTGCCCGGCTTGCCTGGCGTGCAGCCAGAAAGTCTGAGCCGCTCCAGTAGGAAAGGCTTTCTAGAGACTGGAAACTATATCTGGCTGGTGTGCTTTTAAGCGGCTTATTTTTCCAAAGCTCATTCGAGGCTTATTGCGCAAGAGTCAGCGGGTGTGTATTTTAAATAGGATAACCTATTTAAATTTCGTGATTTCGTGAACCAGAATTTGGTTAGATGGTCTAAACCTGGGGTTTTTTTTTGCCGGGGGGGGGGGATTTATATATGTGGAAAGCCTTACAAAGGTATGAAAATGAAGTAACGCATACTCAACGAATTTGACAAATCCTCTTTATTGAAGGGAACATAAAGGATTATCTGCAATTGTAGACTGCCAGAAATGAACCCACAAACAGGTGTTTACATTCGGGGCACTGTTCTTGGTATTTGAACTCTATCCGGGTCCAGAATAAAACCCCGTGCCTCTGGCCTTGTGGAGCTACATTCTAGAAATGGGGCTGTATATCCTCCAACTTTCAAAGGCCCTTCCTGGGATGGTTTTTGAAAGGCAAGGTCTTTGCAGGTGTCAGCATTTTAGGGACTAGGCCTTTGAAGTAAAATCCATTGTTAAAAGTAGTATTGAGGTCACTAGAGAGATGTTGGAAAAGCCATCTGGATGTTGGCTTGGGCGTGACACCCGGCTGGGGAATAGAGAATTGAATTTTAGTCCTTGGGTGACTTTATCTCGTTCCCCAAGTGCACCTTTGTTGGGCCCTAGTAATGAAACAAAACCCTGGTTGTCTGGCTCTGCTTCTCAGAGGGTTCCATTGCCTCGGTCGTTTGAACGGTTGGAGGCTCTGCTTGGATCCCTCTAGCCTGTGAAGCGGTCCACCCTTCTGCCGTGTCTCAAAGTACGGTTCTCTATATTGTGCACTTTCCTCTGTGTGGTTGTCATTTCTGGACCTTTTAAGTCTCAGTTATCTGCCGCGCCACTACCTGACAGCGGACAGGTTCTTAAATGATGGTGGAGTGAGTGAATGAGCCAATGGAAGCCTCCATGATCGTCTGGTCTGTTAGGAAAGGGAGTGGTAGTTGTGACTGCAGCTCTCGTGAAATAGTGTCCTTTAAAAGAAGAAAAGGGGTAGACCCCACGGGGCAGTGGGCCCTGCCCTGGGTTTGGAGGTTCGACTCCTCCCATGGGGGGTTGTGACAAGGATAGTGGAGTAGCCAGAGTTGACTGAAATCAGTTCCTAGGGCTGAGAGATCCATACCCAGTTCTCTTGCTCCCTGTTGCTCCAACTTCTGCGTGCATGAGAAACACCTGGATCGCTTGTTAAAGAGATTGGATCAAACCTCGGTTTTGATTTATTGCACCTGGAGTGGGGTGGGGTGGGGGGGGTTGGCAAGAATTGGAATTTCTGAGAAACTACCAGGTAACCGGTTTAATCATGCTGCTGGCCCGGGAACCTCGCTGGTGTAACCGACCAATAGTTAAGTCCCAGTTCTACCCCTTCCTGTGTGGTTCTGGACCTGTTTCTTCACCTTTCTGATCTGTACATTGGGATAATATTAGTACCTATCTCCTAGGATGGATGTACAGGCAAGATAATGTGTAGAAAGAACTTAGCACAGCACTTGAAACTGAAGAAACATTGAGTAAATGTTAAGTAGGATTCTCACTGCTTTGCATCTCAGTAGCTTGATATAAAACAGACCCCTATGGAAAAGTTTGAATGGGGAAGCAGGTGGTAGGTGGGGGCCTAGAAAAGGTGGCAGAATATTGAGTTTAAAAAAAAAAATTGAAAATCTTTAGTCTTTGTGGTACCTGGGGGGATCGGTTGAAGGTCTTGATCTTGGCTCAGGTCTTGATCTCGTGGTTGTGAGTTCCAGTTCCGTGCTGGGCGTGGAGGCTACTAAAAAAACAGAAGAAAAAACCCAAACAAAAAAAAAAACCTTTGACCTTGAATATTCAACTTTGGGTTTAGGCAGATGCCTGGGTACTGCTGCAGGTGTGATATTGATGTTTGAACAGCACAAATCTTTGCTGGTATTTTTCTGACCCCAGATAGGTCTTGACAGGTGTTCAGTGGATTGGAATCTGCCAGAGAACCAAAGGCCAAGAGTTGGTGGGGTTGTTGCAGTTTGGGCATGAGACCTGCACACCTAGTATCCAATGTCCTTAGTTTAACATTCCATGTGATCCCTAGGCCAATGACCAAGCCAAATCCATTGTTTTAGAATATTCCTGTGGTTCTGTTTAAAATCCACAGTCAGCAGATAGGCTCAAGGGCTTGTTTGAAGTGAGAAATTTTTCTTATTTTTTTTAAAGGACTTTATTTATTTACTTGAGAAAGCTGAACAGGGAGCCTGATGTGGGGCTCGATCCCAGGACCCTGGGATCATGACCCTAGCCCAAGGCAGAAGCTTAACCGACTGAGCCACCCAGGCACCCCCTCTTTTTGTGCATGCACATGCTCGGTACTTTTCCAAAGTGTAATCCATAGACCTTTTGTATCTACCTGTGGTGCTTGGTGAAAGTAGGAGAGCACTGACTTAGACTTAAATGAAGTCGAACCCCTAGACGTGAGATCCGAAAAATATACATTTTCAGAAAAACCTCCCACTCTTCTGGTGCACACTAAAGCTTGGGAAACACCACCGCAAAAGCCTGTCTGTCCCTCCTATATGAGGTCAAGGACTGTTCTATAGTTCAATTGTATTTAATCATTAGAGGGGTTCATAATATCGACTCCAGGAATCCTCTTAGCTCTGTAAAGCTCATTCCAGGAGCACCTGGGTGGCTCATTGGGTCAAAGCCTCTGCCTTCGGCTCAGATCATGGTCTTGGGGTCCTGGGATCAAGCCCCACATGGGGCTCTCTGCTCAGTGGGAAGCCTGCTTCCCCCCCTCTGCCTGCCTCTCTGCCTACTTGTGATCTCTCTCTATGTCTTTCAAATAGATAAAATCTAATAAATAAATAAATAAAATCAAGATAATAAAATCTTTAAAAACAAACAAACAAACCTCATTCCAGCTAGGAGCTGCCTTATGCCATCTACCTGATACTCCTGGATATGCTCAAGAACAGCTAGGAATGGCGTGCAATTCAACAATAGTCGATGAATAATTATCACTAGAGTTAAGTGGATGATAGAAAATGGGAGAACAATATGGTTCCTGATTTCAGGTGACTCCTACTGTGGTCACCTGGCTTGGTCAGGAGCCCTCCCTGCTCTGTCTTCTTGCAAAATTGAATACGTGCTCCTGGAGTCTCGTCCCAGGGTTATAACAAATCCCCCCCGTTCCACTCCACTATGTCTCTGTTTTATAGTCCATAGCCGGTCATCCACAGACCTACTTTATTCATGGGAAGAGACAGGAATTGTTAAGATTCAAATAAGTCTGGACCAGTGCCCAACCAATAGAAGAGAAGAATAGCAATGACAAGGCAGTTTCAAGTCCGCACTCAGTGTCTGTACGTAGCTCTGTGCTGCTGGCTGACCCTGCAGGGCTGAGACCTGCTCCCTACCCTGCCTGTCTGACTTGGCCTGGCTAAAGCCCTCTGATCTCTGACTTTCACTTGGCACCTTAGTTTACTAAGTCCTGTTTCTGCTCCTGCCCTGGTTACTGACGCTCAACCAGAATCCTTTATTGCATCTGCCACTTTCTCGCCATCTCTGCTTATCCACAAAGGGTAAGTGACTTCAGGAATGTGTAAAGAAAGCACTAGAGTCCTCTTTGTGCCTCTTAGGTCTATAAATACTCACACTGTGCTGCCTGGCCCTGTGTGATGACCTGCTCTTGCGGTATCAGCGTTGGTCACCCATGTGCTCTGCCATTTAATGCAGCCTTTCGAAGAGCATGTGGAAGAATAAACACTAATATTTGTGTCATGAAGGAAAATCAGGTACCTGGGTGGCTCAGCCACTTAGGCATCTGCCTTTGGCTCAAGTCATGAACCTGAAGTCCTGGGATCAAGCCTTGTGTCAGCAGGGAGCATGCTTCTCCCTCTCCCACTGTCCCTCCCCCTGATCATGTTCTCTCTCTGTCTCATAAAAAAGAAAAAAAAAAAAAAAAGAATCAGCAAGTCTTTTAATGAGGGCTTCCATTATAGCTTGACGCAAGATAACAAGATGGTAGGACTTGATTTTTGCTGTCTGCATGCTAAAACTTTTTCTTAGTCCCCGTTAAGAAGGGGAATAAAGAAAGCCCATGTTTATTGAGCACCTACAGTCTGCAACTTAACCTGGGTTGTGAGAGGGCCAGATGGGATTTAAACTGAGGTCTATCCGATGTTATGCTAGATTGTGGAAACACCCAATATTTTCATTCTCTCATGGCCGCAAATGGCTTCCAAGGAGAAGCCTCTTTATAACAATTATTTAGGGCAACAGCAATCTATTTGGAACCTCATCTGATGAACTTGTTATTCCTTGATTATGAGTGTAAGTTGTGTTTGGTCTTTAATTGGGATGATCTGTGTTTATATACTTCTGTTTTTGCATATTTTCTGCCATTTCTAAAACAAGCACGCTTTTAGCTCTGATTAAAGAGAACAGGAAATCAATCTATTTTTTTTTTTTTACTCTTAGTGTTTGAATTGCATTTATTACATTTGTCGATCACTGTATGCTGTCTGGTGATGTGATGTCAAATCGGCCCTGTGCCAGTATGCTGGTTTGGAATGTGCTGTCCTCGTTGGAGGGGGG
>PJEN01027271.1:0-13302 GCA_004024605.1 Pteronura brasiliensis | reverse complement strand
TGTAAGTCTTCATTTCTAGGGCAAACGAGATATTAGGTTTCAAATAATTGATTTGCATGTGAACTTTCTAAGTGTCAGTGAGTTTATAAGTTCAACGAAGAAAGTAAGTCTGGAAGTCATGTGATGTCTTACCGTGTCTGTTTTTAATCCTTTAGCCCTGGCCAGAGTGATTGGACAGCCCCATCCACTGAAGGACTCTCCGGAGGAATGTGAGCTATGATGAATACATACATAAATATGTATTTGTACACACACAAATACACACTCACACATACACACCTACACATTGACATTTGGGATGTTTGCTCTCATGATCACATATGGGAATACAGACTTCCCTTGATACTGTTTGTAATATCTTCTCATGCTAAGCCACTATATGTAATATTCTCTGTCTTTTGGAAGGAGGTGTAAAAAAGGATGAATATGTCTTAGAAGGCATTCTCTTTCTCTAGGCTTCACCCTTAATGTTAACACAACTTATTGGAAACTCTAATTGACTGTTTCTGTTGCTGTACCTGAATGGGTTAAGGAAATAGAAATACCTTTTGGAGAATGAGAGTAATATTAAATGTAAACAGTAAATGGTATCAGTTTACAGGATGCAGAGAATTCGTTAGCAGAAAAGACTTGAGCTAATAGAACTGATCTGTCTGTGTTTGGTAGCATGTGCGACTGGTCCCCCAAGGCTGACCTATCATCACTTTGGATCAAATCATTGACTTAGAGCTATGGTATCTAAGATACCATCTGAAGGTTAGGAAAGACATCTATAATTCCTAAAGAGCACAGATGGACTAGTGGGCCTTTAGGAATTTAGGTTAGTAATAGAAATGTATATCTATACTGAGGTCAATTAATAAGTCCCATCATGAGAGAATGTTGCCTACTGGGTCAGATTCAGTAGTAAAGAACTATATTTAAAGTTTGAGTCTTTGTTTTTTTTTTTTTTTTTAAATAAGTATGATGTATTTATTATGAACATATAAAGTCTCAGTTCTGGGGGAAATGACATACCAGGTTTCATATAACTGACTGATGTGTAAATTTGTAAAGGGTCAACTATTTTGCAAGTTAGAGAGTAATGTTAAAATTTGAACCAAAATATTTAGTTTAGAAAATCATGTAGTCTGACTGTGTCCCTTTTTAATCCCTTAGTACTACAATGAGTGAATTTACAACGGGAACTTCTGATGGGATCACCAAGGAAATGTGAGATATGAACAAAACTATCCACATGTCAATATAAGTATGGGGCGGTTGAGAAAAGAGATTGAGATTTGGGAAATTATTTGCAGGAGGATCCATGAACTTTAGTGTCTTGGACACCATTTGTAACTTTCTGTCCTGTTTGAGTGGAGCTTAATAAAAGAGGAGGAGGTCATAAGAGAGATAGATCTTATTCCTTGTCTTTTTGTCCCCCTCACTTAGTGGCCACCAAAACTCCTAGAAAACTATCCTAAAGCTCCATGTGTAAGACTCTTCTAAAATGGAACAAGAGAGCAGAAAAACCTATTTTGGAGCAGCGAGAAGGTTCAGGAGTGAAGAAATGTACACAAATTTCATTCATTAAGGTTTTTCCCACCGGACTAGGATTCTCATTATAAGCATCGAAAGCCTCATTTGTAGGGAGACATTAAATGCCAAGTTTAAAATGACTGGTTAGGTTAACTTTTAGGTCAACTAGACTGCAAATTGTAGCATAGTTTAGATAATTTTCGTCTATAAACAAGTCTAGAGAGACAGGAAAAGTCTTAAAATATGCATTTTTAATCCTTTAGCAATGACCAAAGTCAGGTGAAAAAGCTAATTTGTGTTGACCCTTTGATGAAAGGTGAGATATAAACATATGGAGATATAGGAAGGGAGATACTGAGATTTGTGGAATTAAGGAAAGTATTCATGGTAATAGAGTTTCTTTGGTACTTAATCTAAAGTCTTTGCAAGTTTCAGTATGTAACTTTCCTTCTCTTTTGCATCTTTTTTGAGGGAAAAAGAACAGAACATAAAAGGAAATAGTCTGTTACCTTTAGTAGCATCCAAAACACTTAGGAAACTACCAGTTTGCCCAAGTATGAGATTCGATGTACTCCCTAAGTATGTGGTCCAAGAGAAGACAGAATTAAATTTGGAGTGGAGGACTCAGCAGTGGATAGGGAGCATAGGACCCCTCAGCAGAAAAAAAAAATGGAGCTAGCAGACCCTGGATGTATCTCTCACCTCCCAGAGTGCTGTCAACATGTGAGTCTGGTGCCCCAAACTTACCATCACACTGAAGGCAGGTTGGCAGTTACCTGACCCTTTCTGAGGTGCAGGAAAGGCTTCTATGATGGGTTAATAGGTGGTTTAGGGACTTGAGAAGGCAGAAAATTACAAGGGCAAGCAAGGTGAGTATCTACAAACTCAGTTGAATTTGAAGCAAATTTAATCACAAAATGGTATTACACTTGGTAATTAAATGAAGTGTACATAAACCTGATTTATTATTTTTTCCCACAGGACTAAGGCTTTCATTACAAACAAAGTTCATTTCCAGGGAAAAATTATATAATACTAGGCTTCAGTGAGCTGATTAAGATGTAATTTTTTTGGGTCAACTACATTATAAATTGTAGAGTAATTGTAACTAATTTGCATTTAAAAATCACTGTAGAAAGACATGGAGTCTTACTATGTGCATTTTTTAATCCCATAGCTCTGATTTAAATGTGTTGAAAAAAGTGACCTGTTTTAGAGCCACCAATGAAAGGTGAGATATAAATACGTAAAGGGAGAGGAAGGGGGATACTAACGTTTTTGAGATCTAATTAGTTACGCAGTCCTTGTCTCCAAAAGTTATTTAAATCCTATCCAGGGAAAAGATATCCATGATATTTGAAGAGTAGAAAGTGGTAGAGGGACTGAGGTTCTAAATAACTAATTGACATATTTTTAAGAGTTCAATCAGTTTATATATTGTAGAGCAAATGTATCTAATTTCAACCTAAAAAAAGTAAGTCTCTGAAGTCACTTGGTTCCATGTACATTTTTAATCCTTCATACAGACCTGAATAAAGTGACATTTAGAAGCATTTGACTACACTTTAATATATTTCAACTTTCAATGGTTCATTGAAAAACTACTGATGTCATTTATTTGGGTCAGTGCTATATATACATTGATCTTTCTCCATATAGAGAGAGCTGAAGAAAGAGGGACACAGAGGAAGACAGGCAGAAGACAGAGACAGGAGAAAGACTGAGGGTGTGGGGTGGGGGAAGGAGAAATCGAGAAGGGAGAAGGGTAGGAAGAGGGAGAATAGAAGTAGGGCGGCGGGGGAGAGAAAGCTAGAGAGATTCACAAAATTTGATCTTGGATGTACCCATGAGAATACAGAGTTTTCTGGACAACAGGTCTTAATTTTTTTCTAAATATTTAGGTCGTCCAGTGAGCTAAGTCATGTTTACCATATCCTTTAGATTCAAGGAATTTTTTTTGTTTAAATAAATTATCACATTGCTGTTACATGTAGCAAATCTCTAACGATATGTTTTTACATTTGTTGGCGGTTAAAGTATAATGGAACGCCTCTCCAGGTTCCATGATGAAGATACTGAAGACAGTGTCTTTCTTAATTCATATGAGTAAGTCAGTTTGAAGTTTGGAGGAAGGGAGCCACCAGTGGATCTCTTATTTTTGTAAAGGTAGATCTTGTACAGAGGCAAAGAGAAAAACTGAAAAGGTATCAAAATGTTTGAGAGGGAGAGTATACAATAATGACTCAAATTGAATTTGCAGATGAGTACCATGCTTGGAAAAAATATTTCTAAAGTTTCACAAATAAATGTTCTTCTAGTTTAAAAATGTGAAAATATTTTTAATAGATAATAATTTTAGAGTAAAGTTTTCTTTTTTTTTTTTTTTTTTTTTTTTTTTTTTTGGTCAGAGAGAGTGAGCACAGGCAGAGGCAGAGGGAGAAGCAGGCTTCCTGCTGAGCAAGGAGCCCGAAGTGGGACTCGATCCCAGGACTCTGGGATCATGACCTGAGCCGAAGGCAGCCGCTTAACCAACTGAGCCACTCAGGCATCCCTAGAGTAAAGTTTTCTTAACAGAGGGTTGCAGAATGCTCCTTATTCCTTAGTTGTGTTCCTTCCTCATTTTTCTTCTGGATATATTTTGGTACCCAGAATATATTTTGTGGATTTTGTCTATGAGCAAATGGGACTGAGAACAAAAGTGAAAACATTTTTCTGATTAAGGGTCTCTTCATGCTCATTGGGATTTTATTAATTTTGACTTGTGTGTGAGTAATCTCCCTGAGAGTACTTCCTATTGCAGTGACCTGAAGACATTTTTACTATGTATTCATGGCAAGGAAATAATACATTCTTAAAATCACATGTGTCTGAGTTGCAGAAATATTCATGAGATTTTTCTTCTGCTTTTCTCTTTGCCACTTACTTAACCATTCAACAGCTTGTGCCAATGTTGGAGAGTGAATAGTGGTGAATAGGAAATTAACTGGTCACTCTTAGAATTTTTTTGCTGTCTAGAAAAAGATTATATGTAAAATAAAGAGGAGACTAATGAATCCAAATAGTTCTCCAGATTATTATGAATTAATTTCCATTTTCTATGACGTTTCATCATGGGCCATCAGTGAAAAGTTCATTCTGCTACTTAATTAAATTATAAGTCCGCATATTAGCTATATGTTTTCTGCAGTGAAGCTGCCGAGGACTGGAGCAAAATTTGTTTTGTTTTGGGTTATTTTTTTTGTTTGTTTTTAAATATTAGTATCATTAACATACAGTGTTATATTAGTTTCAGGTGTACAATATAGTGATTTAACAATTCTATCTATACATTATTCAGTGCTCGTCATGATAAGTATATTCTTCCTCCTGTTCACCTATGTCATTCATTTTCCCGCTGACCTCTCCTCTGATGACACTCGGTCTGTTCTCTACAGTTAAGAATCTGTTTTTTTGGTTTGTCTCTTTTTTCCCCTTTGTTGGTTTCCTTAATTCCACATATGAGTGAAATCATATGGCATTTGTCTTTTTCTAATTTATTTCATTTAGCATTATACTCTGTACATCGATCCACGTTGTTGCAAATGATACGATTTCATTTTTTATGGCTGAATAATATTCCTGTGTGAGTGTGTGTGTGCGCGTGTGTGCATGTGCATGCACTCATGCGTGCGTGTGCACACACACATACATTTTCATTGGACACTTGGGCTGCTTCCATATCTTGGCTATTATAATTAATGCTGTAACAAACATAGGGGTGCATACATACTTTCAAATTAGTGTTCCTTACTCTTCGGGTAGATACCAAATAATATGATCACTTGATCATAGTGTAGTTCCTTTTTTAATTTTTTGAGAAACCTCCATACTGTTTTTCACAGTGGCTACACCAGTTGCATTCCCACCAATGGAGTACAAGAGTTTCTTTTCCTCCACATCCTCGCCAACATTTGTTTCTTGCATTGTTGGTTTTAGCCATATTGACTGCTGTAAGGTGATATCTCACTGTAGTTTTGATTTGCATTTCCCTGATGGTTAGTGATGTTGAGCACCTTTTCATGTGTTTGTTGGCCATCTGTATATCTTTTTTGGACAATGTCTGTTCACGTCTCCTGCCCATTTTTAAATTGGATTATTTGGTTTTATGTTGTTCAGTTATAAATTCTTTACATATTTTGGATACTAACCCTTTGTCAGATACGTCATTTATAAATAGCTTCTCCCATTCCATAGGTTGCCTTTTGGTTTTATTGATTTTTTCCTTTGCTGTGCAGAAGCTTTTTATTTTGATGTAGTTCTAATAGTTTATTTTTGCCATTCTTACATTCTTTTTAAAATAAATTCATAGTTTCATGCACATGTTGCAAATGGCAAGATTTCATCTTTTGATGGCTGAATAATAGTCCACTGTATATATATATACTGCATTATGTTTATCCATTCATCAGTTGATGAACATTTGGGCTCTCCATATTTTGGCTATTGTTGATAATGCTGCTATAAACTTGGGTGTGCAGGTACCCCTTATAATCTGTATTTTTTTATCCTTTGGGTAAATACCTAGTAGTATAATTGCTGGATCCTAAGGTAGTTCTATTTTTAACTTTTTGAGGAACCTCCATACTGTTTTCCAGAGTGACTGTACCAGTTTACATTCCTACCAACCATGCAAGAGGGTTCCCTTTTCTCCATATCCTTGCCAACATCTGTTATTTTCTGAGTTGTTAATTTTAACCATTGTGACTGGTGTGAGGTGGTATCTCATTGTGGTTTTGATTTGTATTTCCCTGATGATGAGTGATATTGAGCATCTTTTCATGTGTCTTTTAGCCATGTGGATGTCTTCTTTGGGAAAGTGTCTACTCATGTCTTCTGTCCATTTCTTAATTGGATTGTTTGTTTTTTGGGTGTGAGTTTGGTAAGTACTTTATTAGATTTTGGATACTAACCCTTTATCAGATACATCATTTCCAAATATCTTCTCCCATTCCATAGGCTGCCTTTCAGTTTTGTTGATATAACTTATTTAAATAGTCAGATATTGCTGGATATTGTTTACAACTTTTTATTGTTACAAAAAAATATTTTTAAGACCAAATCTCTATATAATTATTTCCTTATGATAAATTCTCAGGAATAGAATTCTGTGTCAACAGAAATGTTTGAGGCTACTGATATTTTTATACACCATTACAATTAAAATTTTGTACACCACTAAAATTATATTTTAATTATACATAAACATTTTTTTCAAGATTTTATTTGTCAGAGAGAGAGAGAGTACATTACATGGGGAGTGGCAGTCAGAGGGAGAAGCAGGCTTCCCGCTGAGCTGATAAAGGAGCCAGACATGGGGATCGATCCCAGGACTCTGAGATCATGACCTAGGCCAAAGGTAGATGCCTAGCCAACTGAGGAACCCATGTACCCCAAGGCTATAGATACTGATAAGCCCTCCCACATCAAGATGAAGATGTGTGCACTTCCTACCCACACTAGCCATCATTGATATTATCAATCTTAATAATATGTTTATTCTAATGTACATCTCTTTTGACATTTTTTTATAGAACTTGTACTTCTTTGTTTGCAAAATACCCTTGCCCATTTAAAATCATGGGTTTTATCTCTATTTTTCGATTAAAAGCTTAAATATATAATTTTTTTTGTATCCTAAATGAGGTAAGTAATTTTTCCATTTGGCAAGCTTTTC
This sequence comes from Pteronura brasiliensis, assembly GCA_004024605.1. Lineage (NCBI taxonomy): Eukaryota > Metazoa > Chordata > Mammalia > Carnivora > Mustelidae > Pteronura > Pteronura brasiliensis. The sequence goes on along the minus strand of PJEN01027271.1, from coordinate 6,071 downwards.
ACTATACAGAGCTCTCTAATCTTTATGCAATAAAATATATCTGTACTCATCTTTATGATTCATGCCTTAGAGTTTAGAAAGCCTCTATCCAAGATTTTAATATATAGAGCAACATTTCTTCTATGTTTTGAATTTATTTTCCACACTTAAAAAGAACATCTTCCCAGAAGTTACTCTGTTTGGAGGTATGAAATATAGGAATCTCTTTTTCTCCTGAGAAACTACTAGTTTTTCAATATCAAAATTGTATCACCTTCCATTGTCTTTGCCAACTTTAATGATCTTTATTGCACTTATCACCTAATAACTTACTATGCTATTTACTTATTTATTATATTTATGGTTATCATTACAAATAAGAATACAAGCACCATAAGAGAATAATTTCTTTTTTCTATTTTAACTGCTCTCTCTCCAGTGCCTAAAGCACTTCCTTGGCCCATAGTAGGCATTCAGTGAGTTTGGTTGAATTAATTAACTCATTGAAAAAATTTTTACAATGATTTTTAGATCCCTCTTCATTATATTATGAATCTTTAGATACTGACTGCTTCTAGAATCTACTTTATTCCATCATTTTATTAGCCTTTTAATTATAGCACACTTTTCACACATTAAGGTATAATTTACAACACACTAAAACATGTTTTCAACTTAAGGTACAATTTATATACAATGAATTTTATGCATTGTGTGGTAGTTCTGTGAGTTTTGACTAATATATTCATGTAACCATAATCAGGAAAAGAACAACTATATCATCCCCTTGAAATTTCTCAAATCCCTTTGTGTTCAGCCCCTCCCACAACCTCAGCCTGTGGCAATCACTGGTCTGTTTTCTCTTTACAGTTTTACCTTTTTCAGAATGTCATTTAATAGATTTGAGAGGAATTATAGACAATCGAGTTTGGCTTCTTACATGTAGTGTAATGCATTGGAGATTTATCCACATTAATACGTTTATCAGTATTGCATTTCTTTTTATTCCGGACTTGTATACCATTATTTGAATATACTATATTTTCTTATCCATTCATTGATTGATGGACATTTGGATTATTTCTGCTTTTGGCCTTTTATGACAAATGTGGCTGTGAACATTTGCAAGCAAGTCTTTGTGTGGATATAATTGGTTAATGCTGAGCAATACAATTGCTGAATCTTATGGTAAAGAGTATGTTTAATTATAATAAAAATAGTTTCCACAAAGGCTACCATTTTACATGTATTAGGGTTCTGGTTGCTCGGTATCCTCACTAGTACTTGGTTTGTCCATCCGTTTTGTTTTGTTTTTTAAGACAATTAATAGATGAGTAGAAATATCTCATTGAGATTTGAAATTGCAATTTCATATGACCAATCATGTTGAACATCTTTTCTTATGCTTATTTAACTTATGGTAACTATATGGCAGCATCATTATTAATTAAAAAATTAGTTTATTAAATAGTTTTAATCAATTTTCCCTCTGGTTTCCTATATCTATTTTTCTGTAAGTTGTTATATTGCTAATATTTTCCAGCATTTGGAGTAAATTTTTAAATTTGTTAAATGCTTTTTCTTTTTTAGATTTTATTTTTAAGTAATACCACCCTGATTGTGCCCAGTCATTCTCATCTTGCCTGTTTTAAATTTTTTCCCTTCTTGTTGAGTTTTGAGAGATCTTAATATATGCTGGGTACAAGTTTTTTTTTTTTATTAGGTGAATGTTTTACAAGTATTTTCTCCCAATCTGTTGCTTGTCTTTTCATTTTTTTAATAGTGTCTTTTTCACAGTAGAAATTTTAAGTTTTGAGGAAATCTAATTTTTTCTCATGATAGGTTCTATCTAAGAAATCTTTTCATAATCCAAGATGACAAATATTTTCTGCTTTCTTCTAGAAGTTTCACAGTTTCAGGTTTTACATTTAGCTATATGGATCCATTTTGAGTTAATTTTTGTGTATGTTGTGTGATACAGGTTGAAGAACATTCTTTGTGAAAATGTGTGTCCAGTAATTCCACTATGGTTTCTTTTGTCCAGAGAATTGCCTTTGCATCTTTGTTGAAATCAGTTGCCCATATACAAGGGTCTATTTCTGATCTCTCTTTTGTTCTACTCTCTGTGTCTATTCTTTCCTTAATACCACATTGTCCTATTTAACTTTAGAGTAAATGTTCAAATCACGTAGTGGCATTACTCTGCCTTTCCATATAAATTTTAGAATCAGGTTGTCAATATCTATAAAAAATAATGCTGTGCTTTTTTTTAAGATTTTGTTGAATCTATAAATTGGTATGTGGAAAATTAACATCGATATTGAAACTTCTAAGCTATGAACATGATACATTTCTTATTTGGACCATGTTTTCTTTCATCATGTTTTATAATTTTCAGCATGCAAATCTTGCATATATTTTGTTAATTTATACCAAAGTATTTCATGGGCTTTGGTGCTAATATAAATGGTACAGTTGCTTACATTTCTATTTTTCGATGTTTTATTGCTCATCTATAGAAATATAATTGAATTTTGTATATTGACCTTTACTTGGTAACTTTTTAAAATTCACATATTAGTTCCATTAGCTTTTATGCAGATTCCTTGGGATTTTCTTGGTAGAACAAGCATATTATCGGCAAATAGGGGGAGTGTTCTTTCTTTCTAATCTTTATTTCTGTTACTTCCTTTTCTTGCCTTATTGCACTATCTAGGGCCTCCAATACAACTTAGAATAGAAGAAAGTGTGAACTGACATCCTAAATTCCTAATCACTGGAGAAAAAATTCAGTCTTTCATCATCAAGATTGCCAGTAACTGTAGCAATGGCTATGGCTTTTTGTAAATGGTGCTTGTCAGGTTAAGGAAGTTTCTTCTATTTGCAGTTCACTGAAAGTTTTTGTTATGAATGGGTGTTAAATTTTGTTTAAAAAAATAATATTTTTTACATTGTGATAATTAATAAAGGAAATCTCACTAAAACAGACTTGGGAAGTTTGGCAAGGGGAGCTCCCATACCCTAACACTTGCTGTCAGTTGCAAATCCAACAGAAAGAGACTGCAAATCAATACTAACACAGCCCAGCCAAGAGAAATTGTCACAACTCAACCAATGAAGAACCACTATACTTCAACCTCCCAATTTACTCTTTTACTTTTACTGTTTATAACCAACCAGTTTACGGTTTACTTTTAGTTTATAACAGCCCCTTCCAAATTCCCCCTTTCCTCTATAAGAGTGTTTCTCTCCTTTGTGGTTTTGCCAGAGCTTGCTTGTCCTGGATTGCAATTCTCTGATCTTCCCAAATGAATCCATTTTTGCTGGTAAAATAACTGGTAGTTTTATTTTTTTTCTTTTTAAAATATTTTAAAATTTGAGTTTATTTTTACTTAGTGATCAAAAATGGGATCCAGAGAAGACCCCCAACAGCTCTGAGGCTGGTGAGCAAACAAACAGATGCCACTACCCGCAGAGCCAATTCCTGAATAAATTCATTTTTGCTGGTAAAATAATTGGCAGTTTTATTATTTTTCTTTTTAAAAATATTTTTACATTTAAATTCAATTTAATAAACATATACTGTATTATTAGTTTCAGAGGTAGAGTTCAGTGATTCATCAATTGCGTATAACATCAAGCACTCATTCCATCAAGGGCCCTCCTTCATGCCCATCACCCACTTACCCCATCCCCCCCCCACCTTCCCTCCAGTAACCCTGACTTTGTTTCCTAGAGTTACGAGTTTCTTATGGTTTGTCACCCCCTCTGTTTTCATCTGATTTTTCCTTCCCTCACCCTATGTTCATCTGTTTTGTTTCTTAAATTCCACATATGAGTGAACTCATATATTTGCCTTTCTCTGACTTATTTTGCCTAGCATAACACCCTCTAGTTCCATCCACGTCATTGAAATAGCAATATTTCATTCTTTTTGATGGCTGAATATTATTCCATTGCATATATACACCACATCTTCTTTGTCCATTCATCTGTTGATGGATATGTGGACTCTTTCCATAGTTTAGCTATTGTGGACATTGCTGCTATAATCATTGGGGTGCATGTGCTTCTTTGAATCACTGTATTTGCATCTTTAGGATAGATACCTAATAGTGCATTATTGGGTCGTAGGGTAGCTCTATTTTTAACTTTTTGGGGAACATCCATAGTCTTTTCTAGAGTGGCTGCACAAGTTTCCATTCCTACCACCAGCGTAAGAGGGTTTCCCTTTCTCTACATCTTTGCTAACATCTGTTGTTTCCTGAGTTGTTAATTTTAGCCATTGTGACTGGTGTGAGGTGGTATCTCATTGTGGTTTTGATTTGTATTTCCCTGATGGCAGTTCTATTTTTAAGGTTAACATTTCTTGGTGATCAGAAGTGGGATCCAGAGAAGACCCCCAACAGCTCTGAATCTGGTGAGCAAACAGGTGCCGGTACCCACAGAGCCAATTGTGCTCACTGCTTTCTCGCCCACCCTGGGGTTTGAGGGTAAGTTTTGAGCTTTACACTTTATGTTCAAGCTCTTCAGACTTTATTCAGATCTGTTTCAAGGTCTTGTGTTTTGTGTGTGTGGTTTTTTTTTTTTTTTTTTTTTTTAATTTGAGAGTACTCATTTGGCCTTTGGTCCAACTCTTTTTCAGAATCAGACTCTCCCTTTTGGAAACTGTGCCAGTTTGAACTGTGTTGGCCTTTGGTCTGACCCCTCTTTGGGGACTGGACCATTCCATCAGGAACTATGCCTGTTGAAATTCACAAGCCTTTAGTCTGACTCCTGTTTGGGATCAGATTGTTCCTACTGAACTGTGCTAGCATTTTGTCTGACTCCTTTTTGGAACCACATTTTACTACTGGAACTTTGCTGGCTTTTGGCCTGATTCCTTCTAGAACCACGCTGCTCCTACTGAAACTGCTGTTTAGGAGTTTATCTCTTTGCTCTAAAGAAAAACCTCTATGAAATGGGATCCCAGTCATCAAAATGCTCTGAGAGCTGCCTACTCTTTTCCTCCTCCACCACTATGGGCACTCTGTTGGTTTTATATTTTCAAAGTATGGTCCCTTCACATGTATATTTACTACTAAGTATACTGACTTGACCAAAAATAATTTATAACTTCAGTGGCCTTATAAGAAATTTTAATATCCTCAAACTCGTTTTACTCAAAATTAAGCTAGAAAGTCATGGTTCCAAAACAAACAAACAAACAAACCAACAAACAAAAAAACTGAATGAGATACCTCTTTTAAATGGTACCTTGAGGCTTCCAGATGTTTTCAGGATTCTGTTTGCCTCTTTGTGAAATACTATTTTTTAAAAAAATTTCATTATATTCAGTTAGCCAAGATATAGTACATCATAAGTTTTTGTTGTAGTGTTCAATGATTCATTACTTGTGTATAATATTATTTCTAAATTAATTGAGGCAAACAAACAATTGAAAGGGGTCAAAAATGGCTTCTGAGCCTCACCCCATTCCCTGGGCCACCCACCCCCTGGCTGCAGACAGGAGAAGCCACCTTGTGCTCAGTTCCCAACTCTGGTGTCACTTTCCTCTATTCTCTCTATAGAACTTGCATTTTCCTCCTAATCTATCCCCATTCCTCCTCTCCTGAAATTATTAAAACCTGCCTCTTTAAAGTTAAGTCTTGTGAGTACCTAAATAAACCTCAGGTTTCCCACATTCCCTTGACTAAGTCCAAAATGAGAACCATAATTAAAGTTTCCTGAAGTGACTGGTACATACATGCAGCAATCCGTCTTGATGACAGCACATGCCAGGAGCGATTCTATTTTGCAGAACTGCTTGTCTCATTTGGAACTCTCCAGTGAGGAGGGTGACTGCCTTATGGGTGGAATTAAAGATGGTAGTCATGTGTTTGGCTAAATCTTCTACCTGCCATTCTATGTCAGTGGTTGGCCACAGAAGGGGAGAGAATGGACAGGGGTTGGAACCACCAAGATGTTCTGTTGGTTCTATGTCAGGCCCTGACCACCTCCCAGTTGGTAGGCTTCTCCTATAAGTGGGTGAGTATGTGGCCTGGCAGGTGGGGCACCCCAGATTCAGTACTTAGTCTAGTTATAGGGTAAGT
>PJEN01027270.1:0-13033 GCA_004024605.1 Pteronura brasiliensis | reverse complement strand
AGAGAAAAAGGATCAGGAGGAGGCCTGGAACAAACAGCTTAGAAGCCATGAAAACAGAATAAGGGAAATAAATGATGCCATGAAACGTTCCAACGTCAGAATTATTGGAATCCCTGAAGGGGAGGAGAAAGAAAGAAATCTAGAAGGTATAGTGGAACACGTTCTTCAGGAAAATTTTCCCAATCTCGCAAATGGAACCAGCGTTCATGTACTAGAGGCCAAATGGTCTTGCCCCAAATTATAGATTCCAAAAAAACATCAAGGCACCTGATAGTCAAATTGAGGAATCATAATTGTAGATAAAATCTCTTGAAAGCCACTAGGACAAAGAGACTCCTTACTTACAGAGGAAAGCCCATCAGAATAACGTCAGACCTGTCCACAGAGACCTGGCAAGCCAGAAAGGGCTGGGAAGATATATTCAGGGCACTAAATGAGAAGAACATGCAGCCAAGAATACTTTATCCAGCAAGACTGACATTCAAAATGGATGGAGAGATAAAGAGTTTCCAAGACCAGCAAGGCTTAAAAGACTATGCAACCACCAAGCTGACACTGCAGGAAATATTAAGGGGGGTTCTATAAAAGAGGAAAATCCTAAGAATAGAATTGCACAGAAATATACAGACAATCTACAGAAAGAAAGGTAACACGATGTCAATAAAAACGTATCTATCAATAATCACTCTCAATGAGAATGGCCTAAATGCACCCATAAAACAGCACAGGGTTGCAGATTGGATAAAACGACAGTACCCATCCATATGTTGTCTACAAGAGACCCATTTTGAACCTAAAGATACACCCAGACTGAAAGTAAAGACATGGAGAAGCATCTTTCATGCCAATGGGCCTCAAAAGAAGGCCAGGTAGCAATTCTCATATCAGATAAATTAGATTTTAAACTAAAGACTGTAGTCAGAGATACAGAAGGACACTACATCATTCTTAAAGGCACTATCCACCAAGATGATCTAAAAATTGTAAATATCTATGCCCCCAATATGGGAGCAGACAGTTACATAAGCAAACTGTTAATCAAGATAAAGAGTCATGGGCGCACCTGGGTGGCTCAGTGGATTAAACCTCTGCCCTGGACTCAGGTCATGATCCCAGGGTTCTGGGATCAAGCCCCACATGAGGTTCTCTGCTCAGCAGGGAGCCTGCTTCCCCCCCACCCCCCGCCTGCCTCTCTACCAACTTGTGATCTCTCTGACAAATAAACAAAATCTTTTAAAAAAAGATAAAGAGTCATGTTGATATGAATATATTAATAGTAGGAGATCTTAACATGCCTCTCTCAGAAATAGACAGATCATGGAAGGAGAAAATCAATAAAGAAACAAGAGCATTGAATGACACATTAGACCAGGTGGACCTCATAGACATATAGAGAACATTCCACCCTAAAACCACAGAATACTCATTCTTCTCAAGTGCACATGGAACCTTATCAAGAATGGACCACCTACTGGGTCACAAATCAGGACTCAACCAATACCAAAAGACTGAGATTATTCCCTGCATATTATCAGATCACAATGCTTTGAAACTGGAGCTCAATCACAAGGAGAAGTTCCGAAGGAACTCAAACACCTGGAAGCTAAAAGCCACCTTGCCTAAGAATGCATGGATCAACCAGGAGATCAAAGAACTGAAACAATTGATGGAAACTAATGAGAATGAAGATATTTCAGTCCAAAACCTATGGGATACAGCAAAGGCGGTCCTAAGGGGGAAATACATAGCCATCCAAGCCTCCCTCAAAAAAATTGAAAAATCCAGAGCACAACAGCAGTCTCTACACCTTAAAGAGCTGGAGAATCAACAACAAATTAAATCAACTCCACACATAAGAAGGGAAATAATCAAGATTAGAGCAGAGATCAATGAGGTAGAAACCAGAGATACAGTAGAACGTATCAATGAAACTAGAAGGTGGTTTTTTGAAAGAATCAATAAGATCGATAAACCATTGGCCACACTAATCCAAAAGAAAAGAGAGAAAGCCCAAATTCATAAAATTTTGAACGAAAAGGGAGAGATCGCAACTAACACCAAGGAAGTAGAAACAATCATCAGAAGTTATTATCAACAGTTATATGCCAATAAGCTAAGCAACCTAGATGAAATGGATGCATTCCTGGAAAACTATAAACTCCCAAAATTGAACCAGGAAGAAATTGACAACCTGAATAGACCAATATCTAGTAACGAGATTGAAGCAGTGAACAAAAAACTCTCAAAAAAAAAAAACAGCCCAAGATCTGACAGATTCCCTGGGGAATTCTACCAAACTTTCAAAGAGGAAATAACACCTATCCTCCTGAAGCTGTTTCAAAAAATTGAAGCAGAAGGAAAACTTCCAGACTCTTTATATGAAGCCAGCATTACCCTGATCCCAAACCAGGCAAAGGCCCTACCAAAAAGGAGAATTTCAGACCAATATCACTGATGAATATGGATGCTAAGATTCTCAACAAGATCCTAGCAAACAGGATCCAACAGCACATTAAAAAGATTATCCACCATGACCAGGTGGAATTCATTCCTGGGCTACAAGGACGGTTCAACATTCTCAAATCAATCAGTGTGATAGAACAAATCAATAAGGGAAGAGAGAAGAGCCACATGGTCCTCTCCATTGATGCAGAAAAAGCATTTGACAAAATTCAGCATCCATTCCTGATTAAAACACGTCAAAGTATAGGGATAGAGGGAACAATCCTCAACTTCATATAATCTATCTATGAAAGACCCACAGCAAATATCATTCTCAATGGGAAAAAGCTCGCAGCCTTCCCGTTGAGGTCAGGAGCACGGCAATGTTGCCCACTCTCACCACTCTTGTTCAACATAGTATTAGAAGTCCTAGCAACAGCAATCAGACAACAAAGAGAAATAAAAGTTATCCAAATTGGCAATGAAGATGTCAAACTCTCTCTCTTCACAGATGACATGATTTTTTATATGGAAATCCCAAAAGACTCCATCCCAAACTACTAGAACTCATACAGGAATTATCAACGTGGCAGGATACAAAGTCAATGTACAGAGATCAGTGGCTTTCTTATACACTAACAATGAAAATAAGGAAAGAGAAATTAGAGAATCGACTCCATTTACTATAGCACCAAGAACCATAAGATACCTGGGAAGAAACCTAACCAAAGAGGTAAAGGAACTGTACTTGAGGAACTACAGAACACTCATGAAAGAAATTGAAGAAGACACAAAAAGATGGAAGACCATTCCATGCTCTTGTATTGGAAGAATAAACATTGTTAAAATGTCTATACTGCCTAGAGCAATCCATACTTTTAATGCCATTCTGATCAAAATTCCACTGGTATTCTTCAAAGAGCTGTAGCAAATATTCCAAAAATGTGTATGGAATCAGAAGTGACCCCGAATCGCTAAGGAAATCTTGAAAAACAAAAAAACAAAAACAAAACTGGGGGCTTCACGTAACCTGATTTCAAGCTTTACTACAAAGCTGTGATGACCAAGACAGCATGGTACTGGCATGAAAACAGAGACATAGACCACTGGGACAGAGTAGAGAGCCCAGATATGGACCCTCAACTCTATGGCCAAATAATCTTCGACAAAACAGGAAAAAAATTACAGTGGAGAAAAGACAGTCTCTTCAATAAATGGTGCTGGGAAAACTGGGCAGCCTATGTAGAAGAATGAAACTCGACCATTCTCTTACACCGTAAACAAAGATAAACTCAAAATGGATAAAAGACCTCAAGGTGAGACAGGATTCCATCAGAATCCTAGAGGAGAACATAAGCAGTCACCTCTTCGATATCAGCCACAGCAACTTCTTTCAAGATATGTCTCCAATGGCAAAGGAAACAAAAGCCAAAATAAACTTTTGGGACATCACCAAGATCAAAAGCTTCTGCACAGCAAAGGAAACAGTCAACAACACGAAGAGGCAACATACGGAATGGGAGAAGATATTTGCAAATGACAGTACAGACAAAATGTGGATATCCAGGATCTATAAAGAACTCCTCAAACTCAACACACACAAGTCAGACAATCATATCAAAAAATGGGCAGAAGATATGAACAGACACTTCTCCAATGAAGACATAGAAATGGCTATCAGACACATGAAAAAATGTTCATCATCACTAGCCATCAGGGAGATTCAAATTAAAACCACATTGAGATACCACCATACATCAGGTAGAATGGCCAAAATTAGCAAGACAGGAAACAACATGTGTTGGAGAGGATGTGGAGAAAGGGGAACCCTCTTACACTGTTGCTGGGAATGCAAGTTAGTGCAGCCACTGTGGAGAACAGTGTGGAGATTCCTCAAGAAATTAAAAATAGAGCTTCCCTATGATCCTGCCATTGCACTACTCGGTTTTTACCCCAAAGATACAGGCGTAGTGAAAAGAAGGGCCATCTGTACCCCAATGTTTATAGCAGCAATGGCCATCATCGCCAAATTGTTTAAAGAACCAAGATGCCCATCAATGGACGAATGGATCAGGAATATGTGGTCCATATACACTATGGAGTATTATGTCTCCATCAGAAAGGATGAATACCCAACTTTTGTAGCAACATGGATGGGACTGGAAGAGATTATGCTGAGTGAAATAAGTCAAGCAGAGAGAGCAAATTATCATATGGTTCCACTTATTTGTGGAGCCTAACAAATACCTTGGAGGACAAGGGGAGATGGAGAGGAGAAGGGAGTTGATGAAATTGGAAGGGGAGGTGAACCATGAGAGACTATGTACTCTGAAAAATAATCTGAGGATTTTGAAGGGGTGGGGGCTGGGAGGTTGGGGAACCAAGTGGTGGGTATTAGAGAGGGCACAGATTGCATGGAGCACTGGGTGTTGTGCAAAAACAATGAATACTGTTACGCTGAAAAGAAATAAAAAAAAAATAACAATTACTGGCTATTCAAACAAAACTGAGCCCTTTAAACATGGGAGAAACTAGGAAACTAAGAAGAAATACATTTGGCTGAGGCAGCCTGCATAGTTAATGACCTTACTGTGAGTCTGGATATTCCACAACATGTTGGGGATGGTGGTAGAGGTGAAAAAGATGTCTACTAAGGACAGGTTGGAAAATAAGTACATGGGCATGTGGAGTTGGGAGCCAGAACTGACAGCTCAGATGATTAGAAGATTTCCAAGCACAGTGTTCAGGTACTTGGAGAGGAAAAGCCCAAATATGAGAGGTTGTAGTTCTGGGTCCTCTGAAAATCATTGAAGAAGAAACTCTGAAATTTGTGTATCATTATGTAGTACCATGTGGTGGAGGTAAACACTGGGAAAGAAAAAAATAACATGATAAGTTTTCAAGCAAATGGACTTTATTATTTATTTACTCTTTACTTGTTTCACTTTTAAAAAAATATTCAATTTTTTTCAGTGTTCCAAGATTCATTGTTTATGCAGCACACCCAGTGCTCCATGCAATAAGTGCCCTCCTTAATACCAACCACCAGTCTCACCCATTTTCACTTTTTATCGTTTTTAATTAAAAAACAGTTAATTTTTTTCACTACATCTGCATCTTTGGGGTAAATACCCAGTAGTGCAATGGCAGGGTCATAGGGAAACTCTATTTTTAATTTCTTGAGGAATCTCCACATTGTTCTCCAAAGAGGCTGCACCAACTTGCATTCCCACCAACAGTGGAAGAGGGTTTCCCTTTCTCCACATCCCCTCCAACACATGTTGTTTCCTGTCTTGCTAATTTTGGCCATTCTAACTGGTGTAAGGTGATATCTCAATGTGGTTTTAATTGAATCTCCCTGATGGCTAGTGATGATGAACATTTTGTCATGTGTCTGAGAGCCATATGTATGTCTTCATTGGAGAAGTGTCTGTTCATATCTTCTGCCCATTTTTTGACATGATTATCTGTTTTGTGTGTGTTGAGTTTGAGGAGTTCTTTATAGATCCTGGACATCAATCTTTTGTCTGTACTGTCATTTGCAAATATCTTCTCCCATTCCGTGGGTTGCCTCTTTGTGTTGTTGACTGTTTCCTTTGCTGTGCAGAAGCTTTTGATTTTGATGAAGTCCCAAAAGTTTATTTTGGCTTTTGTTTCCTTTGCCTTTGGAGACATATCTTGAAAGAAGTTGCTGTGGCTGATATATCAAAGAGATTACTGCCTATGTTCTCCTCTAGGATTCTGATGGATTCCTGTCTCACCTTGAGGTCTTTGATCCATTTTGAGTTTATCTTTGTTTACGGTGTAAGAGAATGGTCAAATTTCATTCTTCTACATATAGCTGTCCAGTTTTCCCAGCACCATTTATTGAAGAGACTGTCTTTTTTCCACTGTATATTTTTTCCTGCTTTGTCGAAGATTTTATTTGACCATAGAGTTGAGGGTCTATATCTGGGCTCTCTACTCTGTTCCACTGGTCTATGTGTCTGTTTTTATGCCAGTACCACGCTGTCTTGGTGATCACCGCTTTGTAGTAAAGCTTGAAATCAGGTAACATGATGCCCCCAGTTTTATTTTTGTTTTTCAACATTTCCTTAGCGATTTGGGGTCTCTTTTGGTTCCATACAAATTTTTGGATTATTTACTCCAGCTCTTTGAAGAATACCTGTGGAATTTTGATCAGAATGGCATTAAAAGTATAGATTGCTCTAGGCAGTATAGACATTTTAACAATGTTTATTCTTCTGATCCAAGAGCATAGAATGGTCTTCCATCTTTTTGTGTCTTCTTCAATTTCTTTCATGAGTGTTCTGTAGTTCCTCGAGTACAGTTCCCTTACCTCTTTGGTTAGGTTTATTCCCAGAGAAGAACCACATGGTCCTCTCAATTGATGCAGAAAAAGCATTTGACAAAATCCAGCATCCATTCCTGATTAAAACGCTTCAAAGTATAGGGATAGAGGGAACATTCCTGAACCTCATAAAATCTATCTATGAATGACCCACAGCAAATATCATCCTCAATGGGAAAAAGCTTACAGCCTTCCTGTTGAGATCAGGAACATGACCAGGATGCCCACTCTCACCACTCTTGTTCAACATAGTATTAGAAGTCCTAGCAACAACAATCAGACAACAAAGAGAAATAAAAGGTATCCAAATTGGCAATGAAGAAGTCAAACTCTCTCTCTTCACAGACGACATGATTCTTTATATGGAAAACCCAAAAGACTCCACCCCCAGACTACTAGAACTCATACATCAATTCAGCAAAGTGGCAGGATACAAAGTCAATGTACAGAAATCAGTGGCTTTCTTATACACGAACAATGAAAATGCAGAAAGAGAAATTAGAAAATCGATTCCATTTACTCTAGCACCAAGAACCATAAGATACCTTTGAATAATGTCCTCCATGTCATTCCTTATGCTCCACAAGTAAGTGAAACCATATGATAATTGACATTCTCTTTTTGGCATATTCACTCAGCATAATCTCCTCCAGTCCTATCCATGTTGATACAAAAGTTAGGTATTCATCCTTTTTATAATAATTTTATTTTTTTATAAACATATATTTTAATCCCCAGGGGTACAGGTCTGTGAATCGCCAGGTTTACACACTTCACAGAACTCATCCTTTTTGATGGAGGTACATTTCATTGTATATGCGGACCGTATCTTCTTTATCCATTCATCTTTTGAAGGGAATCTTGGCTCTTTCCACAGTTATGTGATTGTAGCCATTGCTGCTATGAACATTGGGGTGCAGATGACCCTTCTTTTCACCAAATCTGCATCTTTGGATTTAATACCTAGTAGGGCAATTGCAAGGTCATGGGGTAGCTCTATTTTTAATTTTTTGAGGAATCTCCACATTATTTTCCAAAGTGGATACACTAACTTGCATTCCAATGAACAGTGTAAGAGGGTTCCCCACTCCCCACATCCTCTCCAGCACTTGTTTTTTAGTGTCTTGTTAATTTTGGCCATTCGAACTGGTGTAAGGTGGTATATCAATGTGGTTTTGATTTGAATCTTCCTGATGGCTAATGATGATGAACATTTTTCCATGTGCCTGTTAGCCATTTGTATGTCTTCTTTGGAAAAGTGTCTGTTCATGTGTTCTGCCCATTTTTTTGGATGTGATTATCTGTTTTTTGAATGTCGAGTTTGAGGAGTTCTTTATAGATCTTGGATATCAGCCCTTTATTTTAACATTAATCCAAATGTTCAAGTTTACTTGTGACACAAAAGCTCCCTAATAATGAGTTTTTTTGGGCATATGTGAACCCATGTTTACTTCAAATAAAAATGTGTATAAACACACACACACACACACACACACACACGCAAATTTCATACCCCTTGTACATTTTATTAGGGATTTTAGAAAATAATTCCACACATTGGTTTATTACTACAGTATTCCTCTGAAATTAGTTTTTTTATCTCATTTACCTACAGAAATATGAAAACTTGGGCTTAGGGACATTACATTTAATAAGTTATGGAACAAAGTAGATAAAGCTTATTGAGTACTTCCTGAATTACATACAAAAAGAATCACTTTAGGCTGCCTGTGTGGCTCAGTCATTAAGCTTCTGCCTTCAGCTCAGGTCATGATCCCAGGGTCCTGGAATTGAGCCCCACATTGAGCTCCCTGCTTGGTGAGAAGTTGGCTTCTCACTCTCCCACTCCCCCTGCTTGTGCTCCTGCTCTATCTCTTTCTGTCAAATTAAAAAAAAGGAATCACTCATAATGTGCTCCTAAATTGTCTGTGACGTCTTTAATGTAGCAAACTGTACACTTTGTTTAAAAATATTTTACTAAAGTATAACTGATACACAATATTACAACTGATACACAATATTACACAGAGTACCACATATGATTCAATTCTTTATTGTACACTGTACTCACCACAAGAGTGAAACTATATACTTTGAATAGGTAAAGTTTATTATATATAATTATACTTCAGTGATATAGTTGGCTGAGGGTAGGATCTAGAATACTGGTATAGCTGCTTCACATCAAAAAGGGATAGAAAATATCTCTCCTAACTAGAAAGAAATATGTGTGTCTACATGGACATAGGATCAATGCAGTCAAATTAAGACCATTCACATTTGGTATTCCTTCTCTAAATCACCTTCATGTACTGATTTTATATTCAAGGTAACCTTTCTCAGAGAACAAACAAAGCTCAAAGTGAGTAAAAGTAAGGAAATGATAAAGATCAGAGCAGAAATCAATGACACAGAGACTTAAAAAATGTACAGAAACGATGTCAATGAAACCAAGAGCTGATTCTTTTAAAACTAAAAAAAAAAAAAAAAATGGACAAACCCTTAGCAACACCCATGAAGAAAGAGAAAAAGGCAAATAAAATTAGAAATCATCAAACAGGAGTAATAATAGTTGCCATAGAATTACAAAGAATTATAATCAGAGGGGTAGACAAACCATGAAAGACTCTGGACTCTGAGAAACAAATTGAGGGTTTTGGAGGGGTTAGGGCCTCAGGGTATGTTGGGTGAGGGGTTGGGTGAGCCTGGTGGTGGATATTATGGAGGGCAAGAATTGCATGGAGCATTGGGTGTGGTGCATAAACAATGAATTTTGGAATAATGAAAAGAAATAAAATGAACTGAAAAAAAAGGATATCATGAAAAAGTATGTGGCAACAAAATGTATGACCTAGGAGAAATTGAGAAAGTCCTCAAGACATACAATCTTCTAAAACAGAGAGAAATAGAAAATCTGAACAAACCAATTATAAGTAACAAAATAGAATTGGTAATCCAAAAACCACTGGAAAGTAGAAGTTTGGGAGCAGATAGATTCACAAGGGATGTCTACCAGACATTTAACAAAGAGTTAATATTTATTCTCTTCAAATTATTCCAAAACACAGAAGGAGGAAAGCTAACAAATACATTGTATAGGGCCAGCATTTTCCTGACACTAAACCACACTAAGGCACATACACACACACACACAACCTCTAGGCCAAAAACCCTGATGAAGATAGATGCAAAAATCCTCAACAAAATACTAGCAAACTACAGAAAATAATTTTAAAAGATTATTCACCATGATCAGGTGGGATTTATTTCAGGGATGCAGGAATATTTCATTATTTGCAAATAAATCAATGTCATGCACCACATCAACAAAATGAAGCCTCAAAAACATATGATCATCTCAATAGGTGCAGAAAAAGCATTTGACAAAATTTAACATTCATTCATAATAAAAACTCTCAACAAATTAGGGATAAATGGAACATACATCAACACAATAAAAGCCATATATGAAAAACCCCCAGCTAACATCATACTCAATTGTGAAAAACTGAGAGCTTTTCCCCTAATGTCAGGAAAAAGATAAACATGCCCACTCTCAAACATGCCACATTTTATTCAACATCGTAATGGAAGTCCTAGCCAGCGCAAACAGACAAGAAAAAAAGCGTAAGGGTCATCCATATTGGGAAAGAAGTTAAAATGTCAGTATTTGTAGATGACATGATATTAAACATATAAAATCTTAAAGAGTCTATAAAAATGACTATCAAAATTATGCTGAGTGAAATAAGTCAAGCAGAGAGAGTCAATTACCATATGGTTTCACTTATTTGTGGAACATAACAAATAGCATGGAGGACATGGGGAGTTAGGAGAAGGCAGTTGGGGGAAATTGGAAGGGGAGGTGAACAATGAGAGACTATGGACTCTGAAAAACAATCTGAAGGGTTTGAAGAGGGGGAATCAGGTGGTGGGTATTAGAGAGGGCATGGATTGCATGGAGCACTGGGTATGGTACAAAAACAATGAATACTGTTATGCTGAAAATAAATAAAAAATGAAAAAAATTATTAAACGAATTCAGTAAAGTATAAGTTATAAAATCAATACCCAGGAGTAAGTAACATTTCAATACACAATGAAGTAGCACAAAGAAATCATTATAATACCTTATATAATTGCACAAAACAGAATGAAATACTTAGGAATAAATTTAACCAACGATGTGAAACATCTGTACTCCCAAAAGTATAAAACACTGATGAAAGAAATTGAAGATGACATGAACAAATAGAAAGATAGGCCATACTTATGGATTGGAGATTAATATTATGAAAACATCCATATTAACCAAAGCAGTCTACAGATTTAATGCCATCTCTATCAAAATACCAATAGCAGCTATACAAAACTCAAATAAATGATACTAAAATTTGTATGGAGGTCTGGAAGACCCTGAATAGCCAAAACATCCTGAGAAAGAACAGAGCTGGAGGTATCACAATACTAGATTTCAAGATATACCACATGGCTGGGTTACCTGGGTGGCTCAGTGGGTTAAGCCTCTGCCTTCAGCTCAGGTCATGATCTCCAGGTCCTTGGATCAAGCCCTACATCAGGCTCTCTGCTCAGTGGGGATCCTGCTTCCCCCTCTCCCTCTGCCTGCCTCTGCCTACTTGTGATCTCTCTGTCAAATAAATGAATAAAATCTTTAAAAAAAGATATACCACATGGCTGTAGTGATGAAAAATGTATGTTAACAGCCCAAAAATAGACAGATAGGTCAATGGAACAAACTAGAGACCCCAGAAATAAGCCCATGATTATATGGTTAATTGATATATGACAAAAGAGGCAGGAATATGGGGAGCAGATAATCTTTGCACTAAATGGTGTTGATAAAATTGGACAGCTAAATGTAAAAGAATGGAACTAGACCACTCTCTAACTACACACACAAAAATAAGCTGAAAATTGATTAAATAACTAAATATGAGACCTAAAACCATAAAAATCCTAGAAAAAACACAAGCAGTAATTTCTCTGACATCAGTCCTAGCAAAATCCATCTAGATATGTCTTCCAGGATTTGGGAAAGGGAAGCAAAAATAAACTATTGGGACTACATCAAAATTAAAAGCTTTTACACAGCAAAGGAAGCAATCAATAAAACAAAAAGATAACTTACTGAAAGGAAGAAAATATTTGCAAATGATATATCTGGTAAGGGGTTAATATCTAAAATACATAAAGAACTTCTTTTTTTTTAATAATTTTATTTTTTTATAAACATATATTTTAATCCCCAGGGGTACAGGTCTGTGAATCGCCAGGTTTACACACTTCACAGCACTCGCCATAGCACATACCCTCCCCAATGTTCAAAACTTCTACAACTCAACATCAAAAATCCCAAACAATCCAACAAATAAATGAACAGAGGATCTGAAAAGATTTCTCTAAAAATGACATACACATGCCCAACAGACACATGAAAAGATACTCAATATCATTCATTATCAGGGAAATGCAAATAAAAATCACAATGAGATATCATCTTAAACTTGTCAGAATGACTAAAATCAAAATGACAAGAAACAACAAGTCTCGGTGAGGATATGGGGAAAAAGGAACACTTTCACACTATTGGTGCGAATGAAAACTGGTGTAGTCACTATAGAAAACAGTGTATAAAACTATAGAGTTTTTTCGAAAACTTAAAAATAGAACTATCATATGATCCCATAATTCCACTACTGTTTCCAAAGAAAACAAAGACTGATATGAAAGGATATGAATTCCTATGTTTATTGCAGCATTATTTCCAATAGCTGAGACATGGAAGCAACCTAAATTCCTATCAATAGACAATTTTATAAGGAAAATGTGGCGCACACACACACACACAAACACACACTGGGATATATCTCAGCCATAAAAAAGGATGAGATAATGCTATTTGAGACGACATTTTGGGCCTAGAGGATATTATTATAGTCAGTCTATGAATGACAAATACCATAGGATGAATGAGAAAAAGGCAGAATCAGATATATAAATACAGAGAATAAATTGATGGTTTCTAAAGAGGAGAAGAGTGAGGTGCTGGGCAGAATGGATGAAGGGGAGTGGGAAGTACAGGCTTTCATTTATGGAATGAATAAGTCATGAGAATAAAAGGCACTGAATAAGGAATGCAGTCAATGATATTGTAACAGTGATCTACCGATGTATTGGGAAAAACGGTAACTACACTTGTGGTGAACATAGTATAATGTA
>PJEN01027269.1:0-13412 GCA_004024605.1 Pteronura brasiliensis | reverse complement strand
AAAAAAAAAAAAACAACCGATAAAAGGAAATCTATTCTTGCAACTAAATTAGATTCACTGCTCAATTCCTGCTGTGGAACCTTTATTTTATCAAAACTGAATGGTTAAGTCAGAATGGCTAAAATTAACAAGTAAGGAAACAACAGGTATTGGTGAAGATATGGAGAAAAGGAACCCTCCTACATAGTTGGTGGGAATGCAAGCTGCTGCAGCCACTCTGGAAAACAGTATTTTTTTCCTCAAAAAGTTGAAAATAGAGCTACCCTATAACCCAACAATTGCACTACTGGGTATTTACCCCAAAGATACAAGTAGTGATTCAAAGGGGCACGTGCACCCCAATATTTATAGCAGCAATGTCCACAATAGCCAAACTATGGAAAGAAGCTAGAAGTCAATCAACAGATGAATGGACAAAGAAGATGTGGTGTGTGTATATATATATATATATATATATATATATATATATACACACAATGGAATGCCATGCAGCCATCAAAAAAACCTGAAATCTTGCCATTTGCAACAATGTGGATGGAACTAGAGGGTATTATGCTAAGTCAAATACGTCAATCAGAAAAAGACAATTATCATTATGATCTCACTGATATGAGGAACTTGAGAAATAATACAGAGGATTATACGGGAAGGGAGGGGAAAAAATGAAACAAGATGAAACCAGAGGGAGACAAACCATAAAAGACTCTTAATCTCAGGAAACAAACTGAGGGTTGCTGGAGGGGAGGAAGGTGGGAGGGATGGAGTGGCTGGGTGATGGACATTGGGGAGGGTATGTGCTATAGTGAGTGCTGTGAATTGTGTAAGACTGATGAATCACACACCTGTACCCCTGAAACAAATTAATACATTATATGTTAGTACAAAAAACTGAATGGTAAGTGAACTTGATCACTTCATCCTAAACTTCCACATTTCAATTTGACATGAGGGGTGTATGTATTTTATGTATGCATGTATGTATGTAAGCTCTATGCCCAATGTGGGACTTCAACTCATGACCTTGAGATCAAGAATTGCATGATCTACTGACTGAGCCAGTGAGGTGCCTCAAGGGGTGTGATTTTATTTTATTTTATTTATTTTTTTTAAAGATTATTTATTTATTTATTTGACAGAGAGAGAGATCACAAGCAGATGGAGAGGCAGGCAGAGAGAGAGAGAGAGAGAGAGAGAGAGAGGGAAGCAGGCTCCCCGCTGAGCAGAGAACCCGATGTGGGACTCGATCCCAGGACCCTGAGATCACGACCCGAGCTGAAGGCAGAGGCTTAACCCACTGCGCCACAAGGGGTGTGATTTTAAATGGGGGTATCACGGAAGGCCTTGCTGCAAAGATGGCACTCAAAAAAGGTCCAAATCATTTATGCATTCTAGATGGCTGTCCTTTGAAGGTTTTATGAGTTGTAAATACCATCCTCTATCTTTGGTTCATCTCTTCACTCTCTTAAGTATGAAACATAATTTATAACTGCATAAAACTTATATATACCATTTAACAGTACTGAACACTAATATAATTAGAAACCATGTCAATCTGAAATCAATACTACACTATATGTTAACTAACATGAATTAAAAAAATAAAAAACCATGTCAAGAAAAACAAAACAAAAATGGCTCTGCAAAAATCCCTACTTATCTCTGCCCAGTTACAACTCCTTCACGCTTAAGAATTCACTACTCTTGGGGCACCTGGGTGGCTCAGTGGGTTAAAGCCTCTGCCTTCGGCTCGGGTCATGATCCAGGGTCCTGGGATCGAGCCCCGCATCGGGCTCTCTGCTCAGTGGGGAGCCTGCTTCCTCCTCTCTCTCTCTGCCTGCCTCTCTGCCTACTTGTGATCTGTCAAATAAATAAATAAAAATCTTAAAAAAAAAAAAAAGAATTCACTACTCTTTTAATATTTATATAATTGTTTCCTTGATTTTCTTTGTGTGGTTTTACCATCAACATATGAATTCCTAAAGATATAACTGAGTTTTGAATTTCTGACATTTAATAAATGCAACCAGACATGCATATTTATATTGTTTGGTTTCTTTTGCTTAAGATTATATATTGAATTATCCCTTAAGGAATACAACTCTTTCTTTATTCTACTGCTGATGAGCCCAATTTTTAACACAAACAATACTGCCATAAGTAAATATTGTTTTATTCATCCTAGGGAATATAATCATGCCTTTCTGTAGGGTCTATAGTTAGGAAAGGAATTCCTTAGTTACAAATTATGAAAACTTTAACCTGATCTGATAACTTTTTCCATCAGTAAGTAAGATCCTTTAATAGTTCACATCATCATCAGGACTTTGCCAAATTTGTTAATGTCACATCATACCATGTGTCTCTCATCTCACATTGTATTTTACTTTGCATTCCATGAAAGCTAATGAGAGACTGAACACATTTTCAAAGATTTAATGGCCATTTAAAAGTTCCTGTTCAGTCTTTTGCTTATTTTTCAATTGGGATGTCACCTTTTCCTATGTTGACTTATGGAAGTTTTTACATTTTTACAATACTTATCCTTTCCAGGTTACTTGTAGTATACACATATTCTGCTTCTTTATGGCTTGTCTTCTCATCCTTTTAACAGTATATTTTATAAACAAAGTTCTCAATTTTAATGTACTCAAGTTTATTAATCATTTTCTTTTGATTGGTGCTTTTTTTTTGCCTTTGAGCCTAAAAGAAAAATCTTAAAATACAAAGCGGTTTAACGCCAAACTGATCTTCTGGAGTCTTAAATACCCCAAGAGAATTCTGTCTGCTAGTGCTCAGGAACTCACCTCGGTGGCTCTGGTTTGAGAATTCTTCCTCTAAGAACCAAGGCTCCTCTCCTTGCTCCAACTTGAAGATTACTGCTGGTTTGAAAATGCAGTTCCCTGTAAACAGGGAACAATGGTGTATTTAGGATGGATGATGAGCTTTTTAGTTTCCAGAGTGTTAAAAGATATAGCTTCAGAAGCAGCACCCTGAAGACCCTGATTTGAACTTATGGCGAGTCATCAAAACACTTCTTTTATTCCTCAAAAGGGCTTAATTTTATACTCTGAATGAAATGTCTCAATAACATTAAAATCAAAATAAAATATTCATTTGTATTGATGCATAAAAAGGAAATGCCTTTTATTTGCTGTGATGAGGGTAAGTTACACTTAAACGCTCACCCACTGAGACGAGGTTGTTGTAGTTCTCCAGCATCACATCTCTATACAGAGTCCTCTGAATAGGACCCATTTGCTGCCATTCCTCTTGGGTGAATTCCACAGTCACGTCCTTGAATGACACAGATGCCTGCAACAGGACACTTCTGCTCAATCTGAAGGGTTCAGAATTAGTTGACAGAGAAAATATCCCTAAAAACAATTCTTATGCTCATTCTAAAGAGTTTAAAACAAATGAATACAAAGGATGCATATTTTGAATCTAACTTTAACTTACATTTTGGAGGTATTCAATGAGTAAAAATATCTGTAATTTAATTTTTATATTTGTGAGTTCTATCCACATATTTTAAGTATACTAAACTTTGTTTAAAAAAATTTTTTAAGCAAAAATGACTAAATTTCCTACAATTTTTACTCAACACCCCAATACACTACCCTGGGCATATTCTAGGGTAGGGGTCAGCAAATTATTACCTGTGGCCAAATCTAGCTTGCCACTTTTTTAATAAATAAAGTTTTCCTGCAAAATAACCACACACACCCAGTTATTCTGTATTGTTCATGGTAGCTTTTGTGCTGTAACACCAGAGCCTAGTAATTCTATCAGAGACATTATAACTATCAAGAACTGAAAACATTAACTATCTGATCCACTATGGACAAAATTGGCCAACTTTTGGACTAACCAATCAATTAAAAAATAGAATAACAGCATAAAAACAACAAAGACAATACAATTAACAGAGAGGGATATATGCAGATTGAAAATAACAGGACAGAAAAAAATATACATAATTACGAGCCAAAGAAAGTTGGTTATATTAACATAAAAACAATAAAGTTAAAAAAGTATGATAATATATAGTAACTATTTATGATCCTTTTAACAGAAAATATAAAAAACATAAATTGGTATGCATCTGAAAACCTAGCTTCCAAATATAGTCAATTCTCTTTATTCACAGATTCTGTACCTGCAAATTCACCTCACTAAAATACACTTCTAACCTAGATACTCATTATTTTGCAATATTTATGGACACTCACAGAAAGGTAGAAGATTTGAGTGTCCAACACATTTTCCCAGATGGATAATGCTGGATAATGCAAGATAATGCCTTGCCAAATGCTCTTTTTGCAGACTACTTAGCACATTCTTCCCATTTTTGTGACTTTTTTCTTGTGTTCCCCCACCTGTGTAATGCAGAAATGCTGTGTAGTGTTCCTGAGTACAAGAAGGTTGTTATATCCCTTAGGGAGACCAAGTGTGTTACATAAACTTTGAGCATTAATTATGGTGCTGTTGCCCTTTAGTTCTTGTTCAAGAGACAATATATTAAATAAGGTATTTTTTTTAAAGATTTTATTTATTTATTTGACAGACAGAGATCACAAGCAGGCAGAGAGGCAGGCAGAGAGAGAAGGGGAAGCAGGCTCCCCGCGGAGCAGAGAGCCCGAGGCGGGGCTCGATCCCAGGACCCTGGGATCATGACCTGAGCCGAAGGCAGAGGCTTTAACCCACTGAGCCATCCAGGAGCCCCTAAATAAGGTATTTTTAAACAAACATAAAACAAGGTTGTATATTGAATAGTTGACTAAAATGTTTTGATTAGAAACTCAAAGGAACTTGCTCCCCTAGAAGCAATGATTCAGTATTTACTAATTTAGTGTTCATGGAGATTTTATAGAAAATAACCATGTGAATAGTGAGAATCAACTATATATAACAAAAGTTGACAGAAAATGAGATAGATGGATCCATAATAATATTAGTCTTATAAAATTATAAGAAATTTTAACACAACTCTCAACTCACAGGGCAAGCCGACTGAAAACACCAATAGAAATTTAGAAAGGGGTCAGCAATAACCAAGAGGGAAAATCTGGCCTGCTGCTTTTTTTGTTTATTTTGTTTTGTAAGTAAGCTTTTATTGGAACACAGTCACATTCATTTGCTTATGTATTGCCTATGGCTGCTACAGCACTACAACTGTAGAGTTCAGTATTTTCAAAGAGACCACCTCTCCCACAAAGCCTAGTACCTGACATTTACAGATGAAGTTTGCTGACTGACCACTGACATAGAAGGTTTAAATGACATCAATAACCAATTTGAGTAACTGAAACATATAGGATAACATAATCATAACAAATTATTTTCTAGTCTATTTTGCATATTAAAAATAAAGAGAGGGTACCTGGGTGGCTCAGTGGGTTAAAGCCTCTGCCTTCAGCTCAGGTCATGATCTCAGGGTCCTGGGATCAAGGCCCACATCGGGCTCTCTGCTCAGTAGGGAGCCTGCTTCCTCCCTCTCTCTCTGCCTGCCTCTCTGCCTACTTGTGATCTCTCTCTGTGTGTCAAATAAATAAATAAAATCTTTTAAAAAAATAAAGAGAGTAAGTCTCACCAAATTAGAAAAGATTATAAACATACAGTGTGGCTTTGGATTTTAGCTCAGAGATGCAGAGAGCTGAAAAGAGCAATACGAACAAGAACAAAGGTAGGCAGATTGAAAATTACGGTCTTTTTTTTTTTTTTTTTAATCCATCAGAGAAATGAAATTGCTTAACAAATAAGCAATTTGAAATCAGGAAAAAAGACAGTATCTCTAGGGAGAATCAGGACCCACATGTTTGCTTACTGGACCATATGCTACCAAAATTCATATAAGATGATAGAAAGATAAAGCTAGAAAAACTTTAACAACCTGCTAAAGGCCGAGGTCGTGTGTGTCACAGATACAGTATGATTTCTACCTTTTTGGGATATTTTCTCCAGGAACATAGTCTGTTCACAGAGAGGACTGGGGGAGAATCTTGGGGAAGTCCTTTCCTACTCCATGTGATACTGGCTAATGTAGGGGAAGAAAAGTCATTTCTTAAATCCACTTAGATCTTATTTAGGGAAAGGTCAATAAAACACATAACTTGAGGCCACTGGTGGTATCCCCTTGCAGTAAGGGGACAGCAGAAGCAGATACTACCAAAATGCTACCCAGACCCATCAGCCTTCTCTCTCCTCAGTAATAAAATATCTAAATGGTAAGATGCAAGTTCTTAGTGAGGTTAAACTGGAAGATAAGCGCTAGAAAACTATCACTATTTGGCCTGTCTGGTAGCTCCGTGGAACATCCCATTCATAAAACTGTCTTCATCTGACATAACTCAAAGCTTACCCATTGCAAATAGCATTTTCTCTGGGGGAATGAATTTGTTAAGAAAGAAAAAACACCCATGGGATATTCTTTACCATCAGGGCTACCTCAGGCAGTTTGTAACAATTAAAGGAAACAACAGTCTAATTAAAAAGCTTGGAGCATGATAAACACAGAAGGGGCTTTGAAAAGCTCAGACATCTATCTGGGAATCTAGAAGGTGGCACACATGCCCTGGGCTATGTGCATATTCAGGAAACATCTGAGAAAGTACTAAACTTGCTTCTCATTAACCTTGAGGCTCTGTGAAAGAAAAGTGAAAGTGAAAACAAGATAGTAAAATGCCATGCTAACTGCTGAAGGCATTTGCCAACCTATACAGAGAGCATCTTGGCAAAGATTGAAGCCTTACTGGTTACACGTACTTAAGGAAATTCTTGTCCAATTATTAGCTGACTATTTAGCTAATGGAGCAGAGACTTCGGTAGCTACACATGACAAAGAATATACATTGTACAGAATCCATTCAACAGAGTCACTAAACAAATGATAGCCGCGGTGGAGTGGTATTTGGATGATAAATTGACACCTTATATTTTAACTGTCAAGTCTGCAATGAAAATTTAAGACATACAAACAAGTGAAAAAGTATGGCTCATACATAGGAAAAACAAACAAACCCAAAACTATGTATGAAACAGTGTAGAAACTATCTCTGAGGAAGTCCAGACATTGGACTTACTAAACAAAGACTTTTTTTTTGAAGATTTTATTTATTTATTTGAGAGCAAGAGCACAAGTGGAGAGGGGCAGAGGGAGAGAGAGAAGCAGACTCCCCACGGAGCCGGGAGCCTAATGCAGGGTTCCATCCCAGGACCCTGGGATCCCGACCTGAGGTGAAGGCAGAGGCCTAACCAACTAAGCCACCCACGCACCCCTAGACAAAGACTTTCAATAAACTGTTTTAAATATAACTAAAGAAAACCATATCTAAAGAACCAAAATAAAGTATGGGATACCTTCTCACTGAATAAAGAATATAAACAGACAAAAATAATATATATCTGATGAAAAAGCAACTGAAATTCTGAAATTACAGACTTCAAAAATTTGAAATTTAAAATATGAAAGTACAACAATTAAAGTCAAAAGTTCCCTAGAGGTCTCAATAGCAGATCTGAACATGCAGGAGAATCAGCCAATTTTGAATACAGACCTAGTAAGATCATATAATCTGAAGACAGAAAGTAAAAACAGGGAAAATGAACAAACAGCCTCAGTGACCTGTGGGACACAATCAAACATCCAAATATAGCAACATCCACAGGAGAGGAGTAGGAGGAATAGAGAGCAGAAGGGGCAGAAAAACAGAGTGAATCCTGACAGCAGCCAAAGGTAAGTGACTTATCACTTCTAAAGGCTCCCAAATAAAGCTAACAGTTGATTTGTCTTCAGGAACCAGGGAGATCAGAAGGCATATTTATGACATATTTAAAATGCTGAAAGGAAGACCGATCAATCAAGACTTCAACATTCAGCAATAGTGAAGAAATCATGATACTCCCAAATAAATAAGGGCTGGGAAAAAATCTTTCAAGAGTACACCTACCATATAAGAAATATTAATAGAGAAGCCATTCAGTTTGTAATGAGAATACATTAGATGATAACTCAAATTCACAAGAATAAAACAACTATGTAGGCAAAAGTTACTACACAGGTGAACATATAAAAGGCACTATAAGTGTATTTTTTGTATTTATTTTTCTCCTATATGATTTCAAGAAAACTGTATTAAGCAGTAACTAGAAATCTCACACTATGTATAAAAATGTAATTTTGATAATAACAGCACAAAGCAGAAGGGGCTGGAACTAAGAGGAGGAAAGTTTTAGAATATTCTTGAAATTAAGTTGATAATTCATCTGAACAAGACCATCATAGTTAAGACATTAAAGGTAATCAACAAGGTAACCACTAATAGAAAAAAACGTAGTAAAGGCACAAGGTAATTAAAATGGTAACTAGGAAATATTAATTCAACAAAAAAGAAGTAATAGGGAAGTAGAAAAACAAAAAGGACTTACTACCTACTGAAAAGAAATGTCTAAATGGAAGGCATATATGCTACTTATCAGGAGCCACATTAAATGTTAGTGGCTAAAAACTTAAATTAAAAGGCAAAGACTGGCAGAATGGATTAAAAAGAAAAAAAAACCACATTATCCAATTGTATCCAGTCTGCCAGACACACTTTACATTTAAAGACACAATAGCTTGAAATTAAGACTGGTGAAAAATATATTATGTAAGCAGTTACCAACAAAGCTCTGTACTGCCTATAGTAGGACAGAAAATAGATTTTAAGACAAAAATGGAGAGAATAAGGACCTTTTATAATGGTAAAAGTGTCAATACATGAAGATGATATAAAAATGACAAACATACATACCTAAAATACAAATACATGAAGCAAAAACTGACAGAATTAAAAAGACAAACAATTCAATAATAACAGTTAGAGATTTCAAAGCCCCACTTTCAAAATGGATAGAACTACTAAATAGAAGACCAATATGGGAGACCAAGACAGATACAAAGATATCTATAAAAACACTCAGGCTGACACTTGCAACATACACATTCTTTAAGTACATATGGAACACTCTCCAGTATAGATTATACATTAGGCCAGAAATAAGTCTCAATACATATTAAAGGTTAAAATTATATAAAGTATCTCCTATGACCAAAATAAAATGAAACAAGGAATCAATGAGAAGGAAAACTGGAAGTTTAAAAATATGTGAACATCAAACACCACACTCTAAAGAAACTCCTCAAAGATTAAAGAATACTAACAAAGGAATTACAAAATACTTTGAGACGAAAGTGAAAACACAACATATACCAAAACTATGAAATACAGCTAATGCAGTGCTTATAGGGAAATTTATAGCTGCAACTCCTACATTTAAAAAGATCTCGAATTGGGGCGCTTGCGTGGCTCAGTGGGTTAAGCCTCTGCCTTCGGCTCCCAGGTCATGGTCTCAGGCTCCTGGTATCAGGGCTCTCTGCTCAGCAGGGAGCCTGCTTCCCCCCTCTCTCTGCCTGCCTCTCTGCCTACTTGTGATCTCTCTCTGTCAAATAAACAAATAAAATACTAAAAAAAATCTCGAATCCATAACCTAATTGTACACCTTAAGGAACTAGAAAAAATAAGTGTGAACTAAACCCAAAACTAGCAGAAGAAAAGAAATAATAAAGATGAAAGCAAATAGAAAACAACAAAATAAGGAACAGAAAAACAATAGGATCAACAAAACAAAGCTGGTTCTTTGAACAATCAAAAGAATTGATGAACCTTTAGGTAGAACAAGAAAAAAGAAAACTCAAATTTACTAAAATAAGAAATGAAGGTGGGGGGCATTACTACTGACATTTCAGAAACAAAAAGGACTATCAGAGAGTACTATAAACAACTGTACACCAACAAATTAGATAACCTAGGGGAAAAGGACAAATTCCTAGAAACATTCAGACTATTAAAGCCGACTCAAAAAGAAATAGAAAATCTTAACAGATCCCTAGAAGGGGACTGAATTAGTAACTAAAAACCTCCCAATAAAGAAAAGCTTAGGACCAGATGGCTACACTGACAAATTCTACCAAATGTTTAAGAATTACTACAAATCCTTCTCTAACTCTTCCCGAAAAATAGAAAAGGGAACACTTACTAACTTATTCTGAGTTACTCTGAACTAAAGCCAAAGAAATCACAAGAGGACTAATGATCAATATCCTTTATGAATACAGATGTAAAACTCAACAAAATACTAACAAACAGAATAGCAGTGTATTTTTAAAATGATTATACATCATGACCAAGTAGGATTTATCCCAGAAATGTGAAGGTGGCTCACCAAATGAAAATCAATCTACTAAACATACTATGGTAATAGAATGAAGGAAATAAACCATATGATCATCTTGGTAGATACAGAAAAAGCATCTGACAAAATCTAATACCCTTTCATGATAAAACAACAACACTCAACAAACTAGGAATAAAAGGGAACTTCATGAACACAATAAAAAGCACTTATGGGGCACCTG
Source organism: Pteronura brasiliensis (assembly GCA_004024605.1). NCBI lineage: Eukaryota > Metazoa > Chordata > Mammalia > Carnivora > Mustelidae > Pteronura > Pteronura brasiliensis. The sequence goes on along the minus strand of PJEN01027269.1, from coordinate 2,956 downwards.
GCTGACTTAGTCAGTAGAGCATGAGACTATCAGAGGTTTGTGAGTTTAAGAAACCCATGCTGGGGGTAGAGTTTACTGGAAAAAAATAAGTACTTATGATAAATCCATGGCTAATATCATACACAATGCTAAGAGGATGATTTCTTCAAAAAAAAAATATATTATATATATATGACAAGGATGCCTGCTATAACCAATTCTATTTATTACACTGGAAGTTCTAGCCCAAGCAAATAGGCAAGAAAAAGAAAGACATCAAGTTGGAGAGGAAAAACACATTTTGTATATGTGTATATATGCCTTGAACATTAATAACAGCACTATTCACAACAGTTAAGACAGAAACAACACAAATGTCCATCAGTTGGTGAATGGATAAACACAACGTGGTATATCCTTACAATGAAACATTGAAAACACTATGCTAAGTGAAAGAAACAGTCACAAATATGCATTAAATATGCATTAGTGGAGAGATAATTGGCCTGAACTTTTCCTTTCATGTAATGTCCTGGTCAGGTTTTGGCATCAATATTATGCTCACATGAAATGAGTTGGGAAGTGAGTCCTCATTTTCTCACATATTATACAGTTTCATTTATTTGAAATGTGCAGACTAGGCACATCTATAGTGACAAAGTTAGTGGTTGTTTCTGGCCTGGTGGGGTATGCTGGGATTGGGTGGGGGGAGGGATGATAGCTAATGGTACAGAGTTTTTTTGGGTTTTGTTTTTTTAGGTGATCAAAATATTCAAAAATTGTGCTGATGACTGTACAACACTGAATTGTATATTTTAAATGTAAGAATTGTATGGCATGTGAATTATATCTTCATAAACTAAAAAAAGGACACTAAAACAGGATTAATCAGACTTTCTTATATCTATTAAAGAAACTGAATTTATAATTAAAAACCAGCTACAAAGAAAATCCCAAGGCCAGGTTGCTTTATTGGTATATCTTCCCAAACATTTGAGGAAGATTTTCCAGAGAAGAGAAAATAACAACTCACTTCCCAACTCATTTCACGAGAGCATAATACTGATGCCAAAACCTGACCAAGACATTACAATGAAAGGAGAAGTTCAGGCCAATTATCTCTCCACTAATGCATATTTTAAAAAACTAACTGAAATATTAACAAACTGAATCCAGAGACACATTAAAAGATAGTATTTTATGACCAGGTGGGACTTTTCTCAGGATTCCAAGATTAGTTAACACTGATAAATCAGTCAATATAATTCATTCTTTTAACAGAATTAAGGAAGAAAATTATATTATTATCTCACTAGATGTAGAAAAAGCATTTCACAAAGTATAATATCTATGTATGATTAAAAGCTCTGAGGAAACCAAAAACAGAACTTCTTTATTCTATGAAACAGTGTGTATAAAAATCCTAGAGTTAAATCCAGACTCAGTGGTGAAATACAGAGTATTTTCTCCTTCAGGTGAGGTATAAAACAAGGATTTCTATTATCATCACTTGTATTCAACCTTGTACTAGAAAGACAATAAGGTTTAAAAACCAATTAAAGGGGGAGAGGAGTCAAGATGGCGGAGAAGTAACAGGCTGAGATTACTGCAGGTAGCAGGAGATCAGCTAAGATAGCTTATCTAAAGATTGCAAACACCTACAAATCCAACGGAAGATCAAAGAGAAGAAGAACAGCAATTCTAGAAACAGAAAATCAACCACTTTCTGAAAGGTAGGACTGGCGGAGAAGTGAATCCAGAGCGACGGGAAGATAGACCACGGGGGGAGGGGCCGGCTGCCGGCAAGCGGCGGAGCAACAGAGCACAAAATCAGGACTTTTAAAAGTCTGTTCCGCGGGACGCCTGGGTGGCTCAGTTGGTTGAGCGGCTGCCTTCGGCTCGGGTCATGATCCCGGCGTCCTGGGGTCGAGTCCCGCATCGGGCTCCTTGCTCGTCAGGGAGCCTGCTTCTCCCTCTGCCTCTGCCTGCCATTCTGTCTGCCTGTGCTCACTCTCTCTCCTTGTCTCTTTCTGACAAATAAATGAAATCTTAAAAAAAAAAAAAAAAAAGTCTGTTCCGCTGAGGGACATCGCTCCAGAGGCTTAACTGGGGTGAAGCCCACGCGGAGTCAGCGTGGCCTCAGGTCCCGCAGGGTCACAGAAGGATCGGGGGTGTCACAGAGCTTATAGGTATTACAATGGGGAAGCCAACTACAGAGACAGAGCCGAGGAGTGACTCTCAGCTCGGGGTTACCTTGAACCGGTCGCAGGCTCGGTCAGCTCGGAGTGCGGCCAGAGGCCAGGGTGTTGGGAGTAATTGGGCGCTGTTCTCTGAGGGCGCACTGAGGAGTGGGGCCCCGGGCTCTCGGCTCCTCCGGGCCGGAGACTGGGAGGCCGCCATCTTCATTCCCGTCCTCCCGAACTCTACGGAAAGCGCTCAGGGAACAAAAGCTCCCGAAAGCAAACCCGAGCAGATTACTCAGCCCGGCCCTTGGTAAGGGCGGTGCAACTCCGCCTGGGGCAAAGACACTTGAGAATCACTACAACAGGCCCCTCCCCCAGAAGATCAACAAGAAATCCAGCCAGGACCAAGTTCACCTACCAAGGAGTGCAGTTTCAATACCAAGGAGAGGGGCGGAATTCCAGAGGAGGAGAAAGCAAAGCACGAACTCATAGCTTTTTCCCCATGATTCTTTAGCCTTACAATTAATTCAATTTTTTTTCTTTTTCAATTTTTTTTCTCTTCTTCTGCCAAATTTTTTTTTAACTTTTACCCTTTTCTTTTTTAACTAGTTTATCTAATATATATACATTTTTCTTTTCTATATTTTTTCTTTATTCGTTTTCTTTTTTTTTAATTGTTTTTTTTTTTCTTTTCTTTCTGAACCTATTTTAATCCCCTTTCTCCCCCCTCACGATTTGGGATCTCTTCTGATTTGGTTAAAGCATATTTTCCTGGGGTTATTGCCACCCTTTTA
>PJEN01027268.1:0-13301 GCA_004024605.1 Pteronura brasiliensis | reverse complement strand
ATACGACGGTTCTCCTCTGTTGTGACCCCTTTGAACCAGTCGAAGCGTCCAGTATCCCCAGGCAGATTGTGGACTCGCAGAAGGACATCCTTCCCTTCGGTAGCACTGGGCGGCACGGACTCCACAGTGACTTGGGCAGTGGTGGGCGGGTTCCAGAGGGTTAAGAGCGAGACTAGGAGGGAAGGGAGCAGACGGATCAAGGTCTAGACCTAGGTGTCGGAGGGAAGGCTGGGGCCCTGCAGACGGAGGAGGTCCTCATCTCCCAGCCTCGGGGTGTGTGTGAGTGAGCGTGCACGGGTATCTGTGTGTCTGTGTGTGTCTCTGCTGGTCAAGGTCAGCGGCATGACCGCACTGCTTCACCTCTGAACTTACTTCCTCTGTTTGAAACAACTTCCTCCCACGTGTGTCGCTCACTCCCTCACTACCCTCAGATACCTGCTCACGCTCGGGGGTCCTCGGGAGAGGCCTGCCCTGACCACCTCCTCTGAAGACGCTCTGTCTCTACCTCCTGACCTTTCCCTGTTCTGTTCCCTTCATGACGCTTGTCGGTACCTGACCTCACATTCTAGACGTCTCTGGGTGTCTGTCTTTGTCCCCACAGTGGTGAGCTCCGGGAGGGCAGGGACTTGTCTGATCTGTGCTGTACCCCGGTGGTGGGGCAGGTGGCAAATACCGGGGCTGAATGAATGTGTCCCCAGGGCCCTCCAAGTCTGGCGTTTTTCAAGATCTCAGGTTGGTGGGAAGGGACAGCAATTAAGGTCCCTGGTTGTTGTTATCATCAGTTTTCCAAATTCAGTGCTCAGTGATGAGTAACTTGGGGAACAGTCCTTGACTCACCACCTCCAGATCCTGAGACAGTCCTGTCGCTGAGCGGCTCCCCCAGTCCTGCCCTGCTCCTTTGTCCCCTCTCAGAGCCCTGTCCTCCCTGGAGACCCCAGCCAGCCTTTCTCTCCCACCCTGCAGCCCCCTCCCAGGGAACTGGGGGCACGCACCTGCCAGCAAGAGGTCCTTCCAGGGAACACGTCCTCCTCGTGGAGGGCCTGAAGGTGGCTCCATGGTGCCTGCTGCCCGCTCTGTCCCTCCCTCTGTGAGAAGAAATTCTGTTCCAGAAAAGTTCAGGAGGGGTACTGGTGTCCTAATGTACCTGCTCTGCCTTCCTTCCTGCCTTTCTAGGGTGCTGCTACCTGGGGCAGGAAATATGGGCTGGGTCACATGGGCAGGGGCGGGGATTCTACAAGGGTCCCGCCCCTCTCCTCCCCTACCTCTTACTCCCCTCCCCTCCTTCCCCACTTCCTTGTTCCCTACTTTCTTTTTCATTTCTGTCTACATTTCCGTTCTGTGGCAAGCCGCGGCCTCTCCCTCTTCCGTGTGATTTCCCAGCTAATCGGGGAGCGTGCACTTGCCCTTATTTGGACAAACACAAGCTTGTGGCATTGGGGTCTAGATACCCACACAGCTTGGGGTTAAGGTACAGGGTCAGTGCTCCCACAGCCCTCTCTCCTCCCTTGTGGCTTTCCCCTTTGAGCTGCCTGAGGGGCTGCCTCAGGAACTCCTGTCACTGGGATGTCACCCCCACTGTGCTCTGGAATCACCTGTGGAACTGTATCAAGACTGTGAATGCCCAGGGGACACCTAGAAATGCTTTCAGCAGATGCCCAGCCAGGCTGAGACCATATGAAGTGGGGGGTGCGGCCGCCTCTGCCCCTCCTGTGCCCACAGAGGGTCTGCAGATCCTGTGAAAATGCAGAGTCTGACTCAGCGGGTGTGGAGTGGACCCCAGAGTCTGCCTCTACCAAGCTCCCAGGTGATTCACACTCTGAATAGCAAGACTGAGGGGGACCCGGTTCCCTTAGAGGATGGCCCTTCTCCCCACTTCCCTGCTGTGTCCTGGTCTTGAGTCTGTGGGCACCACACACAGAGCCCCAGGGTCCCCAAATGAGGTCTTTTTGACCAGTTATACTTGTTTATCTGGTAGGTTAAATTACCTGGAAAGCAGGTCAAGTGAATAACGATAAGCCTTACCTTATGTTATCTGGGTAAATGCTAAAACTGTCCTAAAGATGATATGCATTTCTTAGACTTTTAATATGTTTTAGCCATAAGGTCATCCCTTAACATTCAAATCATTAAAATGTTCTATGTCACAAAAATAATTAAATTTCCTTGTCAATTACATTTCAGTCTTTTGTCATTTACAAAATGAGTTTCATCTTCAAGAAGATTCACAGAAAAGACTTTTAGCCCAAAGAGAGCTTTTTGATATCTTTAAAATCCCAAACCAAAATGGGTAAGAATTTCCAGAACTAACTAAAAGCTGCATTTAAACTAAACAAGAATTAGTAACATGGGACTAAATAAACTAAGAAAATGATGATGGTTTTGGGACTGTTGTGGAAAACATTGCTGCTTCTCTAATATTTGGTCTTCTAGATTAAGAAAACTTTCTCTTAACATAAGGATAATTTACAGAAATACAATAAAGCATGCATTTGTAAAGAAATGGAGGCATTTAACTTTTCTCTCTACCTGAACCCTCTGAAATCCAAAAGTTAGCATTCTTTCTTCCATGGCAATTACAGTCATTTGCATGAGTTCAACAAGAATCTGCTCTCCTTGTGGTCGGACACCATTGAAAACATTGGTCATTTTACCAAGGCTTCGACTGCTATGGCATATTTGAGAAAGACGTGCGTAGACTCAGATATGACCAGATAGCTTTAAGGCACTGAGGTTGACTTTATGAAACATGGAGCCATAAAGCCCCTTGGAACTGCTGGTCTGATACCTTGCTTGCAGAGTTCCCAGCAGTCTCACCAGATAAATAAAGCATGTCATTTCCTGGCAGGTGCAGGAATCTCAGGTACTTTGGGGACCTCGTGAAGAGGAATTCACCTGCCCAGGTATTGCAGGCACGTCTGATGGTAAGTACTAGGCTTGGCTTCGGGCCTGGAGAGGTTACTGAAAGTTCAACCTAGAGATTCCTTGGAAAAAATTCCAGCAAAGCCAATTTTAAAAGAGCTACATGGCCAGTTATTATTCTCGCTGAGCTTCTGTAAATAATTAGGACAAGTTTGTTAAAATTGGACTTGTCTTGCAAATACATTAGTCTTGATTTGGCCATCTCTGAAAATGAGGGGTATGATAGAGAGAAATTATGTTTCAGTAACCCACCTTTGTGGAGGTTAAATCCTAATTCTGATTATCTTGAAATGTTGTTTGCCAGCACTGTGAATTGTCCAAGATGGATGAATCACAGACCTGTACCCTGAAACAAATAGCACATTATATGTTAATAAAAAATTTTTGCTTAAATGTTGTTTGCCTAAGCTAGACAATGTGAGATCAACTTCGGAGAAGCAAACAATAGTTTTGGCTGCCTCTTCGGTGGGACTTTGGAGACTTATGCTAGGACTAAAACATGAAATAAGGAAAACAGTATGTTTAATCAGCAGGGTTCTAAATAAAACTTCCCGGGTGCTAGACAGACTTAACCAAGAAGTAACTGAAGCCAGAGAGGCACTTCTCAAAAACCCGGCCCCTCCTGATTATCTACTATGGGTACACCACTTAGGAAGCAAGAAGGTTCTTCATACATGTTGTTTTAACGTTACAGATAACTCTCACAGAGCATTCCACTTCATAGGCGACAGTCGTGATCGGTTAAATAAGATCAAAATATCCACTGGTCTGTTTGGTAAAATCAATAATTGGGAATCTCATGTAAGAGGGATAGATGATCCCGGTTTTAAGCTTCCTAATTGTTTTATGCTTATCCTTCGGCATGTGCTGATGCCTATATCATCTGCTGTCCATCGTGAAGCTGGAGCTGTACCTCGGGCCACTAGACCGACCCTGGATGGATTAGGACTGCCACCACCCCATTTCATCAGGAAGCAGCCAGAGCGGTGAGTCGTAGTCCCATTCCCTAAGGGCAGTTAGGGTAACTATTCTAGGGGGAGGAATGAATAGGCAAAGGTTAAGGTACAGACAGGAAGAGGTAGGGGGTCCCTGGTTAGGCTCTGAGACTATTCCTGGCAGGCAGACACACTAAGACAGAGTGAACAAGAGAGAAGGAAACAGATCCCCTGGCCACGGATGGTCAGGAGTAGTTTTCTTTGGTGGCTACAGTGTATCACAGAAAATGACCAGATCTCAGAATTAAATCAGGAAGGGTGCTATCAGAAGTCCATGCTCATTCCAAGACAGCATGAGCATCTCAAGGCCACAGGCTTCTCAGTCAGTTCTCAAGGAAAGACTGCCACGAAAAGCCCTCATGGCAACCTATTCAGGACCCCCTCACTCTAGAGAGCTTCTTCTTTCCTTTCTGCTCTCACCTTCACTTAATAAACTTTATAGTCACTTCACCCTTTTGTGTCTGTGGGATTCACTCTTTGACTTCATGAGACAAGAACTCTGTGATCCTGTAACAGCATCACATTCATGAAGTCATTGCCGAGACCAATGTCATCACACTTTCCCCTATGTTTTCTTTTAGGAGTTTTATGGGATCATATATTTAAGTCATTCATCCATTTCAAGTTGATTTTTGTGGATGTGTAAAGTAAGTGTGCAGTGTCTTTCTTTTGCACGTGGATATCCACTTTTCCCAACATCCTTGTTGAAGAGACTGTCCTCTCCCACTGTGTATTCTTGACACGCTTGTCAAAGATCTGTTGACCATATATACATACGTTGAGTTCAGGACTCTCTGCTCTGTTGCGTTGTTTTGTCTCTCTGTCAATACTGTTATCAGACAAGGTAATGCAGAGTCTATATCGAAAAAGAAATTGAGGGGGTAAGGGGACTGTTACAGGATGAAGTGTTTTGCTTACTGTGTTTTCAAAATTTGAGCACACCCATGTATCTGGCAGCTAAATCAGGACACACAACATTGCTGGTGCCCTAGAAGTTTCTGCTGCCTTCCATGTTTAATTTTCTTTATAGAAAATATTAATTAATTAATTTGAGATGGGGGAGGGGCTGGAGGAGAGAGAGAGAAATCCTCAAGCTGACTCCCCACTGAGCTTGAGACCCCAACCCAGGGATAAATCCCAGGACCCTGAGATCATGAAGTCAAGAGCCAGTTACTTAACGTTGAATCTTGCAGGTGCCCCCATTTATAAACCTGTAATGTTCACTCAGCACTGCTTTCCTGGGACCAACCTGACTTAGTCATGTTGTACCATCTTATTCCATACACGGTTGGATTTGGTTTGAGAATACCTTGATTAGCATTTTTGCCTCTCTGCTCATGAGCATGAATCACCTGATATTTTCATCTTTTTTGTACTTTTGTTGCTATTCCTATTTCAATTGAAGGTTATACTAACCTCAGAATGAGTTGGGGCGATATACCCTCTCCATTCTATGGATGGATTTCTGTGATTTTGAGATTATCTCTCTCAAAAGTTCTGTGGAACTCACTGATAACACTTCGGTGCTGGAAATCTTTTCTCTCTTTCCTTAAATATTTTCGCATGGAAAATTTCAAAGACATACAAAGAGAATCTGTATACAAACATATAAAAGTGGACTCTACTTCATTTTACTAAAGAGAATGGTATCGTAACCCCCATGTACTCATCTCCAGATCAAAGTATCAACATGGAAACTTGTTGAGCCTGTCTCCCTTCTGCTCCTTCACCCACTGAATTAAAAATTACAAAGCATAAAATATTCTTTGCAAACACTTTTGTGTGTACTTCTAAAACATAGGGTGCCCCCCTCCAATTAAAAAAATATCAAGTTTAGAGAAAACTTGCAAGACTGTGAGAGGGGTCTCCCAGATACCTTTCATGCTTATTTACCAATGCCACATTTGTATTCTATCTGTATAGAGCTAATTGCATGCATGTGTATGCATTCAAATACTTTTACAGACATATATATATATATATATATATATATATATATATATTTTTTTTTTATGACTTACCTGAAAGTTATACATATCATATTACTTCACCCTAACTACTTCAGCCTGTAGCCCAAAAGAATCAGGATTTTCTCCTATATAGCCACTGTATGATAATCAAACTCCCCTCATTTGATATTAGTACAACAATATAATCTAATATACAGTCTATATTAGCTTCCTATTACTGCTGTAACAAATGACCAAGAAGATGGTGGCTTTAACTCTATTACAAAGCTATCATCATCAAGACAGCATGGTACTGGCATAAAAACAAACATGTAGATCCATGGAACAGAATAGAGAACCCAGAAATGGACACTCAACTCTATGGTCAACTAATTTTCAACAAAGCAGGAAAGAATACCTAGAAAAAAGACAGTCTCGGGCACCTGGGTGGCTCAGTGGGTTAAGCCTCTGCCTTCGGCTCAGGTCATGATCTCAGGGTCCTGGGATCAAGCCCTGCATCAGGCTCTCTCTCTGCTCAGCGGGGAGCCTGCTTCCCTCTCTCTTTCTGCCTGTCTCTCTGCCTACTTGTGATCTCTCTCTCTGTCAAATAAATACATAAAATTAAAAAAAAAAAAACCAGTCTCTTCAACAAATGGTGTTGGGACACTTGAACAGCCACATGCAGAAGAATGAAACTGGACCATTTCCTTACACCACACACAAAATAGACTCAGAATGGATGAAAGACCTCAATGTGAGACAGAAATCCATCAAGATCCTTGAGGAGAACACAGGCAGCAACCTCTTCGACCTTAGCCACAGAAACTTCTTCCTAGAAACATCACCAAAGGCAAGGGAAGCCAGGGCAAAAATGAACTAAGGGGACTTCACCAAAAGTTTTTGCAGAGCAAAGGAACAGTCAACAAAACCAAAAGACAACTGAAAGAATGGGAGAAGATATTTGCAAATGACATACCAGATAAAGGGCTAGTATCTAAAATCTATAAAGAACTTATCAAAGTCAACACCCAAAGAACAAATAATCCAATCAAGAAATGGGCAGAAGACATGAACAGACAATTCTGCAAAGAAGACATCCAGATGGACAAAAGACACATGAAAAAGTGCTCAACATCACTCGGTATCAGGGAAATACAAATCAAACCACAGTAAGATACCACCTCACACCAGTCAGAATGGCTAAAATTAACCAGTCAGGAAATGACAGATGTTGGATGTTGGAGAGGAAGGGGAACTCTCCTACACTGTTGGTGGGAATGCAAACTGGTGCAGCCACTCTGGAAAACAGTATGCAGGTTCCTCAAAAAGTTGAAAATAGGGCTACCCTATGACCCAGCAATCACACTACTGAGTATTTACCCTAAAGATACAAATATAGTGATTCGAAGGGGCACGTGCACCTCAGTGTTTATAGCAGCAATGTCCACAATAGCCAAACTGTGGAAAGAGCCTAGATTATATATATATATATATACATATATATATATAAAATGGAATATTACGCAGGCATTAAAACCCACAAAATCTTGCCATTTGCAATGATGTGGATGGAACTAGAGGTTATTATGCTGAACGAAATCAGTCAATCAGAGAAAGACAATTATTATATGATCTCACTGATATGAGGAAGGGAGGGAAAGGAGGGAAGGGAGGGAAAAATGAAACAAGACAAAACCAGAGAGGGAGAAAACCATAAGAGACTCTTAATCTCAGGAAACAAACTGAGGGTTGCTGGAGGGGAAGGGGGTGGTAGGGATGGGATGGCTGCATTATGGACATTGGGGAGGGTATGTGCTATGCCGAGTGTTCTGAATTGTGTAAGACTGATGAATCACAGACTCATACCCCTGAAACAAATAATACATTATATGTTAATTAAAAAACAAACAAACAAACAAACAAACAAAAGATAGTGTCAAGCAACTGACATTTATTATCATACAGTTCTGGAGGTGAGAAGTACAACATAGGTGTTACTGGGCTATAATACAGACATTGGTGGGATCACATTCCTTTCTGGAGGTTCTGGGAATGGATCAATTTTCTTGCCTTCTCCAGTTTCCGGTCAGCCCATACTCCTTGACTTGTGGTCTCTTGGTGCTCAGCAGGGAGTCAGCTTGAGGATTCTGCCCTTCCCTCTCCCTCTGCCTCCCTCTGTCCCTCTCCCCAATTGTAAGCACACTCTCTCTCCCTCTCTTTCTCAAATAAATAAATAAATCTTTAAAAAAAAAAAAAAGGAAGACTCTAACATTGACACCACTGGATACCAGAAGTAGGAAAGAAATATGCACTGAAAAAGGTACCTGAAGAAATAATGGTCCCAGAAGCTGAGGGAACCCCGAGCACGATAAGCAATCACAGTGAGACACATGCAAACTTCTGGAAACTAAAGACAAGAGAGAGAAAAAAAAACCTTGAAAAACAGCCAGAGAAACAACTCATTGTATATTAAGGAACACTGATTGAAGTGGTGGTAGGTTTTGTGCCCGACAGCATGGAAGCCAGAAGGAAGTGGCAGGGTTTTCAAGCTGACTACAAATCCTGATCTGGCAAAAGGATCTTCAGGAGGAGAGGGGAACTAAGGAAATATTGTGATGAAGGAAAAATATGAGAATTTGTTGCCAGCTGACCTACTATTAAGGAATAGCCAAGGGAAAAGATGTCCAATTAATTCATCCTTCTCTGTGGCTTATGTCTGGTGTCATATCTAAAATCTAACCAAATTTACTTTGTTTTGAAGTCAACTCTACCCCCAACATGGAGCTAGAACTCATGGCCCCTAGATCAAGAGTCACAGGCTCCACCCCCAAGCCAGACCAGGTGCCCATAACCAAACTTACAATAATTGAAAGCAGAGTCAGTTCTCTGAAAATAGGAATCAAACTAGACACCAGTAATAGAAAGACAACAAGAAATCTCCAAAACATTTGGAAAGCAAGCTACATATTTGTAAATAGTCTATGAGTCAAAAAGGACATATCAAGGGAAATAGAAAAATACAGAGATTTTTAAAAGACTTTTTAGTTTTTTATTTGGTAGGGGAATCACTGAGGGAGAGGGAGAAGCAGGCTCCCTGGTGAGCAGGAAGCCCAACACAGGGCTTGATCCCAGGACCCTGGGATCATGACCTGAGCTGAAGGCAGATGCTTAACTGACTGAGCCACCCAGGTGCCCCTACAAAATACACAAAATAAAATAAAAACACACACACACAAATCTCCCCATTTTGGGATGCCGCTTATGCTGTACTGAGAAGGGAATTTGTAGTATGAATTGCTTACGTTATAAAAGAGGAAATATCTCAAATCAACAATCAGAGTTCCTACAACAAGAACTAGAAAAATAAGAGCAAAGTGAACCCAACTAAAAGCAGAAGGAAAGAAATAGTAAAGATAAGAGCACCCAGGTGACCCTCATGTTGGCCACTGTGAGTGGACATAATGGACCTGAGACCCATGGAAGAGCAGGGCTGAGTCTGTAGCATTAGAGTTGGTTCTGTGGGTGGGATGTAGAAGATGGGGGTGGCCGTGAGAGCCCTAGCATTTTCTCTTCCTCTGAGAGGGTTGCAGGGAGATGCAGAAACTCTCAGATGTTGGATTCCACCCTGGGAGATCTTCAGGCCCCTTTTGTCCCTTGGGTGGAATGTTTGCTCTGCTGGGAAGGGCAAGCAGATGGCAAAGGACCCTAAAATCAGACACAGGGCTCAGCCAGGAGCAGCTGGGAGAACAGTTCAGGGTTCTGCTCGGCCTTGCTGCCTGGGGGGCTCAGCTGGGGCTTGGGAAACAGGACCCTGTGCTCAGGGATGTTCCAGGTTGGCTGATGGGTATGTTTCCAAGGTCATGCACTAAGGGTCCGATGCCGTTCATGAAACATTCCTTCTTTATTGTAGACAAGAGAGGGGTCTGGCCCTCAGGGGCTAGGAGTTTCCCCCAGGAGGCTGGAGCTGACTCCCAGCCTCCCAGAGGCCACCCTCTGGGGGCAGCAATCAGCCAAGCAGGGAGCTGAAATGGATGTGCCAACAAGTAACAGCTGGACATGCGCAAAGGGTTTACGATAGATAGAGCAGAATCGGATAGTCAGTGTAATAGCATTCGGTCTCATTGCATCCTTCTGTAGAATAAAATGGGCAGCCTCTCCAGCAGTCCCTCATTGTCTCCTCCCAGGTCAACTCCTGGGAGGAGTTTGGCTGGGACACTGTCCCTGGTGCTGATACCCCCAGGGCTTGGGACTCTTGATCTAGTTCTGTCCCACACTTTCCATTCATGACAAGGAGCGTTACAAAAAAGGAAGGGGTGGAAAGGGCTGCAGGGAGTGTGCACTGGCCTCTGTCTCCATCACTCAGGGCAGTGAGGGTGCTGTGGACATCACTGCAGGAAGTGGCTCCACATTCAAAGGACCAAGTCCAGGTTGCCCCCATGGGTTGGTAGTGAAGGAAGGTGATGAACCTGACCCTGGGTCCATGTTCCTGAATATATTCAGGGCCTAGAGCTGGTTCTCTGGCACAGGCTGTGGCTCCTGACCTCACCTAGAGTCCTGGGTTTCAGCGGCCCCCAGGCCCTGGGGAAACTAAGAAGTAATTTCTGCTTTGTGGTTGATCTGGCAGTAAATGTTTGTATCTGGGTGTCGTAATTCCTGTAAAAGAAGAGGCATCTGAGCCCATGTTACCTTCATAGAACACATCTGGGTGACTTCAAGGTTCTAGGTCAACCTGGGCTGCTCTATGGGAGCCTATTTCCTCCCAGTATCCCCTGTTCCTCTCTGCTCTGCTGTTTCCTGAACCTCAAAGCACAGCCAGGGGCAGGCTGAGGGCAGATCTTCAGCCCCCTTGGGCTTCGGGGACCAGAACATTAGGTGCCCACACTCACCTGGTAGATAGGAATGGCTGTCGTGGGGCCGGGCAGGGAGTCCTAAACAGGAGAGAATGGGTTTTGTTAGACAGAGAGGGTGGGTCATTTCTCTATGGGAGTGACCAGTTCTGTCTCTTGAGCAGCCTTCTCCAAGCCTGCTGGCCCACACCCCAGTCCCAGACCACTGCCTACTGCCCCCTTTGCCCCATTCTTGTTAGCCCAGGATCCCTGGCTGATGCCCCCAGTGCCCACCCTGCCCCTGGCTGGACTCCACTGTTCCCACTGGCCAGCTCAAGGGAGCAGGGACAACTCAGGACATGGTAGGAGGGTGGTCCTGGCCCAGAAGAGGGTCCAAGTCTGGCCAGAACAAGTAGCTTTGTCCTGGCTACCCTGGGAGAAGCAAGGTTTGCACTGTGCTGCTGAATTGGCTGGATGCCCTGCCTTGAACCTCCACAGCCTGGACCCCAGTGGAAAGAGTGATGGAAGGGGTGGACTTACCTGGAATTTGGAGCTGCTGGTTGGACCATGCCCTGGGAACAGACACAGGAGTTAGCACCAGAGCTGTGAAGAAATTTGGAATCACCCTCCCCAGAGTGGACAGGTCTACAACTCTCAGACAACCAGGGAAGAAGGAGCACCACCCGGGGAAAGACCATTTTAGGGTCTGGTGAGGGCCAGGTATTGACCCATGATCCAAGCTCCACAGGCCAGGGAGTACAGCCAGCTGAGATGCCCAGGGTTAAAGCCCTAGAGAAAGGTTCAGAGTCTCCAGGGGAATGACTGGTAGGAGTGGACACTGGGGCAGGACCATGGGGCTCCCAGTCCCGCCTGGGTGGAAGAGATACTCACGGGAGGTGGATGCTGGGCAGCAGAGCTCTCTGAGGTCACGCCAGCCACTGGCCCTAGGAAAGATCAGGCTTAAGTGTGAGGTCTGCAGGGAGAGATCACAGCTTTGGTGTCAGAGCAGGAGACAAACAAGGCAGGGCTTAGCGAACCCCTCTCTCCACCAGTGCTGTTTAGCAGAGGACGGGCCCAAGAGAGGGGATAAGGAAAGGCCTTTGGAGCCTAGAGGGGAAGACCTGCAGGCTGATGGGTGACTAGGAGAAAGTGTCCTGAAAATGGGAGGAATCAAATCCAGGAAGGGATCAAACATGAGTGTTTGTGTAGAAGGGTCAAGGCTGCAGCTCTGTGTACAGGACACTTGGGCTTGGGGAGCCCCGGGTATGTTGGGTCCCTGAATGTGGTGTCTGCTGTGGCCAGACTCTCGCCCCCTCAGGCCAGGAGATGCTGAAATGGGATAGTGTCCCCCTGGCCTGTCAGGGTGTTCCTCTCTCCATTGCGTGGCCCTGACCAGGACCACCCTCAGATCCTGAGGCTGCAAATCCCCCTCACAGAGCGTGGGGACTGAAATAAACTACAGGAGGTTCCCTTTGCTGAACACTTAGTCCTGTCAGCACTGCTGCAGATTTGCCAAGTGACCCAGACAACCCTGAGGGGCTGTTCCCTAATTGTCCCTAATTTATACCCAAGGAAGCTGTGAAGGAAGCACCCCGGTCAGCAGCTGGCGAGGAAGGAGCCGGATGGAATGGGAAGGAAAATCCAGGGGGCAGCTGGGAGCCTGGAAGAGCCCATCCAGAATTCTAGGTCAGGACAGAGTCTCCCTCCTGGCTGGGGGCAGGTGCAGGACAGGATCGGTGTGTGGGAAATGTCATCGTACCTTCCAGTCCTTGTGCGGATCAGGAGACAGCCTAAGGCGGCCACCAGTGCCAGTCCGACCAGGACACCGACTGTAATGCCAACCGTGGACCCCACAGGGAAGCCTGTGGTGCTTCCTTCATCTGAAGAAGAAGAAACAGAGGGGAATGAGTCCCAAGTCAACTCTGGGCAAACCAGGAGGGGCCGTGGGGGAAGGGCCTGGTTAGGGAGGAAGAAAGGGTATTGAGGTCTGGCTCGTGTGTGTGTTGTCACCACAGTGCCCCTGTACCCTCAGTCACTGCATCATTTCTGTTCCTCACACTGCAACCCTGGACTTTGTCTAATCTCCAATTTTCCTACCACCTCAGGGCCAAGGCTGGCATCCTGTTTATTTTCCTCTCATGTTATCCCTCTTCCCCGTGTCTTTTGTTCCATCCTTATTGACGGTCTTAGAGGGAGGCCCTTACCTGTCCACTCAACACTGATTAAGGAGAATAACACCAGCTAACTGCTTTCGAGGTCTGCTCTGTGCCAGGCACGTGGGAAATATTTATGTTGACTCATCTGCTGCTTCCCCGCCCATGAGGGGCCAGGTGTCACACCCCCTGTGCACAATGAGCAACTCAGTGTGTACAGGGCTCAGTAAATCAGTGAAGGTCAGAGAGCTGGAACGTGGTCAGACAACACTCAATCCCAATTCCCCGAGACATTACAGCTGGCAACAAAAATGTTAATAACCAAAGGACAATAGTTGCTAAATTTGACTGAGCCCCGAATCTGAATGTGACACTATCTCAGGATTTCATCTCATGAACTCGTGAGATCTCATCCCTGTGATCCTGCTGTTCTTTCCAGTTTTAGAGAAGAGGAAAATG
>PJEN01027267.1:0-13312 GCA_004024605.1 Pteronura brasiliensis | reverse complement strand
TATTTTCCAGGTGGAGATTGCGTGGTCAAAAGAGGAAGGAATTACTCAATTCCTCACAGATAAATGGCCCAGAAGTAGGTCAGTGCTCCACTGTTATTGCCACCATTTCTGTTCACCTGGTGCACAGATGCAGAAGGGAGAAGAAAACTCGGCTACCCCAGTGGTGCCACTAATTATGACTTTGGGAAAGATGGGCCATGACCTTGAGTGTTATCAGCTGCAATAAGCAGATAATAGAAGGGTGATCATGAGAAAGGCATGGTATAATATAAAGGCTCCTCACAATAACTAGCACGTAGTGTGTGCTGTTATAACCTATATGATCACTAGTGTTGTGCCTTGTGATGGGTGCCAAGGCCATCATGAGAGGGAAGAAGGTGCTTCCGGCTTCACAGGTCTCCAAGTCTGGTCCCTTGGTGCTATGTGTGAGCCCAGCTCTGGGTTGTGAAGTTACATTCGGGAGAGGACAAACAGGGTAGAGGAGACCTAACATTAGGTGGTTGTAGCTGCCATCTTCCTAAGGACAGTAGCCATCACCAATTCTGTACAAATTCTGTCTCCAGGCTGTTGTCAGAACCCAACTCAAACCATGTGTCATGGGGCACTGTCACATGGGATTTGCACAGGACCCTATGGGATTCTCGCTGACATCCTGGCTGGCTGGCTCTTTCCATGGGAGGTGGGAGGAGAAAGTCCGTAGCTCAGTGGGACTGTGACATTGGGATTTGGCCATGTCTGCAGGTTCCCCTTTTCTCTGACACTCTAGAGGCTGAATGATCAGATCAACAGAGATAGAAGTTTATATCTCTCTCTGTTTTAAAAAAGATTTTATTTATTTATTTGAGAGAGACACATACACAGAGATAGCAAGAGAGAGTGCAAGTGGGGAGCAGAGAGAGAAGCAGACTCCTGACTCCCGCCGAGCAGGGAGTCTGATGTGGGGGTCGATCTCAGGATTCTGGGATCATTACCAGAGTCTAAGGCAGGCATTCAACCAACTGAGCCATCCAGGCACCCCAGAGTTTCTTTCTGAAAGGCCCAGGAATGGAGAGTGGCCAGCATTTATAAGCTTTTCTGATGAGATCATCAGAGAGGAATTCCTGTCAAGTAGTGAACTTGCAAATGGTGGTTAAGGTTTTCTGGGAGCCCAGATGAAGAGTGAAGAAATTTGAGATTTTCCAAAGACACAGTCCACTTCCATGTGGAGAAGAGAATGAAACCTAACATCAAAAGCAAGAAAGAACGTGGCTTTGTGTGTAGGTCCTGTCTTCCTATGGCCCTCCCAACCATTGTCCATATGTCTGTAACTGTAGACAGTAAACTTCCATTGTCACTGGTGTTCTTCCCTCCTCCCCACCCCCTTGGTGGGTTTATGCAGTTCCTGAGTCAGTTCTGACAAAGGCAAGAAGTCCAACCACAGCCTCAGCTCTACAAAGAGCTTGGTCTGGAAGGAGGGCTTCTGCTTAGGAAGTCAAGTACAATCTGATAGAGGTCTTACCATGAAGTCTTGGTATTCCTTATACCTTCTTCCAAACCCAGCATCAACTGAGTTCGGAGCCCAGACTATAATGCAACTTCCCCAACCCTTTCTCTGAAGCTTCCAAGTTCCTTTTCCCTCTAGGAGTCTTTATCACAGACCTTCCATTCTCAGAATCCATTAGGCATCTTTGGGATGCAAGGTACATGAAACTCAACAGTGTGGTTTGAACAATATAACATTTATTCTAATCTTTTTTAAAGATTATTTTTGAGAGAGAGAGAGAGAGTGCAAGCAGGGGAAGAGCAGAAAGAGGCAAAGAGAGAGAGAATCTCAAGCAGACTACCCATTGAACACAGAGCCAGATGCAGGGCTTGACCCCATGGCACTGAGATCATGACCTGAGCTGAAACCAAGAGTTGGATGCTTAACAGACTGAGCCACTCACGTGCTATTATTATATTTAGGAATATTCTATACCTAAATGCAAGTCCAGAGGTCATGGGTGCTAAGGATATCTCCACAGCTCAGGCATGCCATCTGGAATTGGAGCTAGTCATCCTGCTCCCTTTCCCTGGGATACTGGGCAATATGAACAATATGAGCATTTCCTTATGAGCATTTCCTTGGAAGCCATTGCTTCACACAACAGCGTCAAGGCAGGAGCGAGGCAATGGGTAGCAGTAACAGAGCTCTAGCTGCACACCGGCCTCCTCTCTCTTAACTTTCAGTGTAGGTTTTCACTGGTGTGTGACATCGCCGTCTACACAAAGAGTGCAAAAATCAAGAATGTGCATTGGATGACTTTTCACAGAGTAAACCCAGACGTGAAAGAAAGCACACAAACCAGAGACAGAATATCAACAGCAGCAATCTTGGCCACCTTCTGATCCCAAAGGCCACCAAAGGAAATTGATAACCTGACTACAAACACCGTAGGTGAGTTTTGCCTTTTTTTTAAAAAGAAACTTTATGTCACTGGAATCACACAGCATGTCCTTTTAGGCAACTATCCTCTTTTTGCTTTGTGATATACATCTACACAGTTGAGAGTAGGCATAGCTTGTCCATGGTCATTTCTCTATAGGGTTTCATTACATAAATATACCAGAATTTATGGGCTTTATTGTTTATGGTTATTTGAGTTGCTTCCAAGCTTTGTAGATCATGGGTAGTTCTGCTATGACTCCCCATATGTATAATTTGGTAAGAATATACCATATGCATACATGTTGGGGTAACCTAGGAGTGGAATGACAGGGTCGTAAGATTGCCTCGCTCTTTCCATGGATGTCTTTCCCACAAGCCCTCAACATTTTCTTGGCTCATTACAAGCCTACTCTGAAGATATTCCTTAGACTATCTTAGAGGTATAATTTTTTCCCTGAGGGTAAGGACAATGCTACTTGATCAAAATCAGGCTTCTGGAATTGATGAAGATGCAGAAATGTCAAGTGGGTACCACTGCGCTCTGCTATCTCTTCCTGATTGTTAGCTCATAGTCTCCAATGAAATGTGAATTTGTCTGGAATCATGTCCATGCCACTCACGTGGACGTCCTTCTACCTACCGTACTGGCCTGGAAGTGTGGTCTTTCTCCTATCACTATCTACCTGCCTTCTATCTGGGTTCTGTCTCCATTGTGGACTTTTCCCTGGAGCCATGACTGAGCTCTTCCTTGACAGGTCGGACTGAAATGCTGTCAGGGGAGAATAGTAAATATGGGCCAACAATCACTCGTGTGCACCTTGTCTCAAGTTATCAACCTGCATTTCTGTCCCTCCAGGCCCCCTTCCATTAGTGAATTTTCTAAGAGTGTCTATTTCAAGATCCCAGCGGGAATGATTTTTTTTTTTAAAGAGGCACAATCCTCTCTTCATATCATCAGACTAGAGATTCTGAACAATCTAAGGCTGATTTTAGGGCAGTTTTGAGTAAGTTAGCATGGGATTTCTCCAGAGATAGAGTGCACTGTCGTATTTTAGGAGAATCTTAATACCGCAATAAGGATGGATTGACGTTGCGTCAATTTCTATTCTCATTACAATAAAAGAGTCAGTGTGGTATTAGAATTTTACTGCCTGCAACATTTGGTGAATTACAGGGAGGTCTAATATGATTTCCCACACTATATTCTGTTTAGATTGGCAGGTTTCTCTGGGCATTTCTCAATAGACTGATAAAGCACTAGACAGGGGATTAGCTCTCTTGGAAGCTAAGAAAAGAGGTGATGGGGTTGTTTATAGCTTGTGGGGATGGATTCTGATAGAAGAACCCAGAGAGAGCGAAACTTTCACAGCATACAGAATGGCAAGGACTCAGGGAGCGTATTATAGGATATGGCCCCGCCCTGTGGAGTAATTCCCCTGGGACCCAGGACAGGAACAACCAGAACAGAGAGACTAATGGATCTCCTTTTGGGAAGACATCATAAGGAGAAATAAATCACACCAAACGTCTCTCAAGGGGATCGATTTTTTTTCCGCCTAAAGAAAGGCTTCAGATTCAGATAAAAGTAACATGTTTTGGACAGTGCCAACTCCAAGCACCGTGAACATGGACTGTTTCATCCCAGACTCCCACAGGCCAGTTGGGGAAGCCATCATTGTTATCCTCCTCCTCATCAGCATTGTTTTAGATAAGATTTCCTAATAGACTCTGAAATGGAGAATTGCATGCAGAAGGGTTCCCCAGGGTTACCCTCTGGAGATGCAGCTCTAAGGAAACTGGCGAGGCAGGGTTGGGTAGAAAGGGGCAGGCAGACCTGCCATGTGGGCCCACTTGAGGACTCAGTGGCTCCCAGAGGGAACTCAGGAGTGGGATGGCCTTTAGAATCATCCTGAACTGACACCAAAAGCTGCTCCCTCATGTCTGTGCATCAGTCATTCATTGGCCGAGTCTACCCCAGAGAAGAGGTATAACCTTGAATGGGGAGGGCAGAGGCATCAAGAGCCCATATTCCCAGCACCTGGGGGATGAGTGTGTTAAGCCTGAAGGGGGGTTCTGGGTGAAATATTATGCTAGGCATCAATGAAAATCAAATTCAGGGGTCATCATTGAATTACTGAATTCATTCATCGATCGTCAGTGAAAGTCATCATCACTATCATTTAGCAGAAGAGGCTCAAAGGAATCAAGAGACTTGCCCCAAAGGCCACATAGCTGGTAAATGGACTATCCTTTGCTCCAATACCCTGGTCAGTACGCTTTCTCTTTCCTGTGTACTGCTTCAGCTTCTATTTCTGTCAGGAACCTGATGAAAATAGGAGGACAGTGAGGTAGATGATGAAAGAATGAGATACCCCTCTCCCCCACCCCGCATCAAAGAAACAGTATCTCTGGTGGAAGGTGTCTAGGAACACCTTTCATTTACTAACACCAGGGAACACCTGCTACATGCTGGTCCTCCAAATGGTGTGGACATGTTGATAGGAAGACGGAAGGGCCCCTTTACTCATGGAGACCTTATTCTAATCAAATAAATTTATCATAAGGATGCCTAGGTGGCTCAGTCGGTTAAGCGTCTGACTCTTGGTTTCAGCTCAAATCATGATTTCAGGGTTGTGAGATTGAGTCCTGCACCAAGCTCCATGCTGGGGGTGGAGACTGCTGAAGATTCCATCTCTCCTTTTGATCCTTTCCACCTCTAAAAACATGGGCTTATCACGTAATACACCTAGAAATCCATGAGGTGTAGCTTAGATTGGTTAAATAGATTCTCATTGTATGAACTGGGGCTACATTGGATTTGGCTTCATATAATACAACACTGGACTGATAATAAGAAGGTCTGTTATTCATTTGTTCCTTAAAAAGATGAGTATTTTATTGAATGTAGGAGAACACTAAAGTAGGCAAGAGTTTTATTATTATTATATGCGTCTAGCTAGACAGAAATTCCTACACCATCACGGATGACAGACTTCCAACCTCTTCCTTCCACTTCAGACTGGATTTTGATATGGTTTGGGTTTGGTTGATGTCTGATTTCAAATGAGGGAAGGGGGACATTAACAGCTGAAAGCAAGCCAGCCATCCAGTCAGTCCATCTCTTATAGGTGCCCTTGAAGGGCAGTAGTCTGTCATGTCATTAGAAACAGGGGCAAACGTATCTAGGAGTGCTGAATTTTAATTAGTGAGAGATGGACCTGTGCCTCGATTTTCCCTTTGGTCCTCCTCCAACAAATGATTCCTTTCATGGTGATTTCCAGAGATGTGGGTCCATGTATGTCCCTCAGTCATCAACATGCCTCAGTTTCCAGATTTGTGCACTGAGTTCTTCTTTATCGAATAGAAGATAAAAGCATCTACCTGTATCCCTCAGAAGGAAACTTGCAGCCAGTTCTCTTTCATTTTTTTCATGCATTAGAAAAATCTTTAATGTCATGAGAAATATTTATGATATTAGATCAAGTGAAAGATGAATACAGAATATATATAATGCAAAGCCAAGTTCTCAAAGTGGAGTAAAATAAACTAGAATGTTAACAATTATGACCTTTGACTATGGGATGAAGGGCGATTTTCAGTTTCTAATTTATACTACACCTTATTTCCAGTACTGTGGAGGGCTTACAGTTAAGACTGGGGGCTTAGAGTTGTGTCTTAGTTCTATTGCTTACTTGGATGAGTTAAATAACCTTTCAAAGACTCTTTTCCTTGCATGTAAAATCCAGTCCTCTTTTGATTTGCTCATGGCCAAGTGTAGCGCCGCATACCCACCCTGGACTTCCGCGCCCTTTCCCAGGTTCTGCAGAACATCTGTTCTGACATAAAGGCATTCTTGGGATTCTTGGCTGCCTGATAGAGGAGATATGAAGAGTCTGCTAACTCTAGTCTCAGCAGGTAGCAGAGAACATCAGAGACGTGCGGACACCGCTTAACCTTCTTAGGAAGGGCTCCATATCTTTTCATTACAACATAGTAAAGAGTGTGGAGGCAGATGGCAACTTTTACTAGAACCTCAGCCCAGGGAAGCAGCCTTCAGAGAGTCAACCCGGGAGCTGATCAGCTACCTACTGAACATGTTCACCTTGACAAAGAGAAGAGCCTTTCCTTTGTTTTGGGGCTCCTGACCTCTCCTTAAGTAATTCTGAGGACTCTGATAGATAGCTGGCATAGTCCGCTCAGGCTGCCATAACAAAATACCATAGACTGGGGGCTTAGAGAAATGGATTTTCTCACAGTCCTGGGGAGCTGGGAATCCCAGACCAAAATGCCAGTCTAGGGGTGCCTGGGTGGCTCAGTCGGTTAAGCATCCGCCTTTGGCTCAGGTCATGATCCCAGGGTCCTGAGATGGAGCCCTGAGTTGGACTCCCTGCTCAGCAGGGAGTCTGCTTCTCCATCTCCCTCTGCCTTTCTCCCTCAATGCTCTCTCTTTATCTCAAATAAATAAAGACATACATAATCTTAAAACAAAAAACCAAATTGCCAGTCTACTCAGTTCCATGAGAGCTCTCTTCCAGGCTTGTAGATGGCCATCTTCTTCTCACTGTGTTCTCACATGGCTAAGGCGGGGGGTGGTGCAGAAGGAGAGAGAGAGAGTCTTATGTCACTTCTTATAAGACGATGGTCCTATCAGATCCAGGCTCTACCCTTATGACTTCATTTGACCTTAATGAACTCCATAAAGGCCCTGTCTCTAAAATCGGTTATGTTGATATTTAGAACTTTAATATATGCATTTGGAGAGCACAAGATTCAGTCCATAGTGGTAGCACTAAACGCTTGTCGGTCTTCTTCAAAGACAAAAATTTCAGGAGCTATCCTTAGAAGTAATCCACCCAGCATCCAAGCCCCTGTGCTTTCCAACCCAATGGCCCAACAGAGCATTCATGTTCCTTAGTAATCTCATGTCACTACTGCAGAAGTTCCAAAGGGCTTTCAGTGCCCATTTGGCCACCATGGCCACCATGGCCAGTGATGACACCTCTAGTCATCAGCTACAAATCTCAAATTCTACCAAGAATCCAGGTTCCCACTGTGCATTGTTGCCAGTCTTTAGATCAGAAGCTACAGACAGGACTCCTGTCTTAGTGTTTTCAAGAGCAAGGAGGGGCTACATGGCCAGGTCACAAGCCATGTGTAATTATTTGTTGTCGTAACCCTGAACTGTCATATCGCCAGTTGGCTTCTTAGAGCCCACTATAATTTTATGGTCAGACAGGAGACTTCCTAGGGCCTTTATTACAGCTTTGAAGACGTGGAAGGCACAGCTTTTGTGAAATACAGCTAGGTTGATCAGGGACTTCACTGCTTTCCAGAACTTGGATTAATTTCCTATCACTTTAGTGTAGTCAGTGCATGAACATGAGTCAAAGTAAAGCTTCCTAGGATGTCACTGACATTCAGAGTTGATCCTCTCATACTCATACTTCAGGCCATGGCAGGGGGTTGACATCCTCATCTATAGCCTTGTGGCTGAGGTGCTTTGAGAATACCGGAACTCCTCTCCCTCTTCCATTGACCTGGGAGCCCCCACACAGGAAATAAGTGAGGGGAAGGCACTGGGAGAGCCCATGTTGGGCCCCAGCCCAAAGCCCACAATAGCTATGGAGGCTGAGCTTAACCAGCATCAGTCCTGGGATGAATGACTGGGCTTTGTAATGTAATTTTAAAGAAAGGGGGCCTCCCCTCTTTGACCATCACACCCCCAAACTATTGCAAAGCCCTGCTCATTCCTCTTTAATAAACTCCCCTGGGAGATGCCAGAAAATAACTTACAGTCCCTCTCCCCCAGACCCCTGTGTCTACTTGGCCCTTGCCTAGCTTTGTTGGAGGATGCCCAGAGGTCAGGAAAGTTGATTGCTGCCTCTTGCAACAAGAAATCTGGAGTAGGATTCTTCAGGCCATGTAGCAGGTCACAGAAGTCACCAGATCACATGTTCCTTCTGTCTCCAGGCTGACATCCTCAGTCAGATTTATCTCCCACCCTGTGGCTAAATAGTACATCACTATTAAGGCTATGTAGTTGCCATAACAACAAAGAATAATAGAAGAGATTCTCAAAAAGACAGTAGTTCTCCTTTATACATCACAGTTCATTGAGGGCTGGTAGGAGAAAGTTAGGGAATGGACGCTTTCTCTCTGTCACTCAAGATCCCAGGCTCCTTCTATCTTGCGGCTCTGCCCTCCTCTCAGTCCCCAGTGTTGTCTCCAGCCAAGGAGAGATCATGAAAGAGCGACAATCATAATTGGAAGGTCTTGTATGCCAAGCATGGACGTGGAGAAAGTTACTGCTGTTGACAGTTAGGAACCTGGTCAGAGAAACATCCTTTTCCGAAGGAGACTGGAAGGTGTGGTAGAGGTGTGTTACCTGGGCAGAAGCAAACTCGGATATTAGGGACCACGGTGGTCTCCCCCACAGTTTCCAAGTGCCATGTCCTCCTATGACAGTGTTGAAGACCAGATGAGAAGTGGGTTCTGCTGGCACAAAGGGAACTGAGAATGGCCCCAGGTATTCTACCAACATGTGCCCATGACCTAAAGCAGAGTGTACCAGCCCATGCAAAAAGGGTGATATCAGAAACAGAAGCTGGGGTTTGGCATGGGGTGAGTGACCAAGTCAGGAAGGACAGGATTTGAGCTTGGTTTCAGTCCTAGTGAGCAAGTGTAGCAGAAGGGCCAGATGGCTGGAACCATGACCACAAGTTGTTAGACAGATTTTTTTCTTCTCTTTCTCACATAGACAGATGCCTTGGAGTTAGCTTCATGGCTCAAGCCTCCCCTGGAGGAACCCTTACAACATTGGGTGAGGACTCTTACAAGGGAGATCAGGGTCAGTGTCACTGGATCTGTGGCGTGACTTGGTGCTGGGTGGTGAGCGTCTCAGGGCATAACATACTTTGATCACTCTCTTCTGTGTGTTTCTTGGTCTGGCTTGAGTATTGCTTTCTCCAGCATCCATTCACCATATTCCTAGCTATTCTGTCTACACGTTACCTTTTGTGACTATTTAAAAGATGCCAGTTTGAGAGAAATGTGTTCAGAGGTAATGACCCTCTCTCAGCCAGTTCCTCCGGAAGCTCTACTTTCCCCCCACCATGCAACCATAGGCTGCTTCTCGATCCTTCTAGGAAGAATGGAACTTTGGCCAGATCAGGAATGAGGACCAAAGTTGACTTTCTGATGAATTTCAAATCAGGTGAGAAAGGAGATTTATGCTTTCTCCGTGAGTACTGGGACCAAGGGAACAAGGACTGTCTAGTTAGCTTCTATGTCATAGCTTCTTTTCTGTACCTGAAGAGTGGCTCTCCACCTTGGCTGTACATCAGTCACCCGAGGTGTTCTAAAATATTCTAATGTTCATGCTTCAGTTAGACTCTTGAGAAGTGGGATCCAGACACCTGAGAGAGTTGAGAAGATCCTCGGTGATTGTGATGTGCCCAGAAGTTTGAGAACCACTGTGCTAGACAATGTTCTCAAGTTTTATTCGCATGGTCAATCCTCACAACCGAAGGAAGGGACCAAGGGTATGCCCACTCACAGGTGAGTGAAACGAGACTCGGAAGACTGAGCGATCAGCTAGGGGTCCTGTGGCTCCGAGGTAGCAAGGCTGAGATTCAAGCCTGAGTCTGACTCCTGGGGCCACACACCCCACCTCGTCACAAGGCTGCATCTATAGGAAACAGGTTGTTCTGTCTGACAGCCGGAGAGAGCGGCAGCCAGCTCCGGCTGACAACACCCAAGATTGCTCCCAAAAGGTGTTCCCCTGGCTTTGTCTGGGGAAACCTAATTGCTGCAATTGTGTTATAAAATTATCACTTTACCCACGCAAATGGGCCAGAGCGACCGGTTGTCTATTCTTGTGGTTGTCCCAGATTATTAAATGAGCAGCTGCCTCCAAATATGTTTGTAGCCGCCTAATTCAATGGCTGCGTGCTCTTGCATATTCATGGCTCCCGACCCACAGCCCAGACTTGCAGGACTCCTCCAGTGGGGCTCTAAAAGTTAATTTATCTTGGCAATTTAAATAAATACACTTCTGTAGGCTTTAGTGACTCTTGCAGATTTCAGCGAGTACCTTGACAGAAAGGAAAATCAGGGAACGGGGAGGGGGACTGGAAATCCACCCTTGGGGTCAAGGTCAAATGCAGGAGGATGAATGAACTGTTGAAATTGGTGGAAAGAGAGCCCCACGCTGGGCAGGCACTTAGGATTCAAGCCCCACTCTGCGGATTGCAAGCATTGAGACCTTGGGCAAAGGATTTGATTGCTCTGGGCCTTGTTAGTCCCCATCTATAAAATGGAAATAATGGATTCACAGGCAGCATTCCAGAAAGATTTAGGTTTCCTAAATTTCCATCAGCTTTGTTTTGCCTTCATTACACCCTAGAGGTATAATTCCTCATTATATTGACCTACTTCTGTTTTCACCCCAAATAGTGTTTATCCCTGACCCTATTTTTAAAGATTTTATTTTATTTTATTTTATTTATTTGACAGACAGAGATCACAAGTAGACAGAGAGGCAGGCAGAGAGAGAGAGGGGGAAGCAGGCTCCCCGCCAAGCAGAGAGCCCAATGCAGGGCTCGATCCCAGGACCCTGAGATCATGACCTGAGCTGAAGGCAGAGGCTTAACCCACTGAGCCACACAGGCTCCCCATCCCCCCCATCCCTGACCTTATTAAGAGCATCCTGGGAATCTCAGTAACGTTGTCCTTTCCTGACACATGTTAGGAGACTAGAGAACTTTACAAACTGACTGGTGTCTCCCTGTGCCATCCTGGCGGGAGGCAGACTGCACGGGGGTACAGTCCCCATGGAGGAAGTTGAGGCCCTGGCTGAGCCCAGCATGTAGGAGGTATTTGACCTTTGTTTCTTCCTCTCCTTCTCCTCATGCCAGCCTCACAGGGGAGGAAGAGCCTAAAATGGCAGCATTGGTCGAAGGTGCCTACAAAGTGCTGAGTTGAGGGGCGGGTGGGCTAGCTCAGCCCCCTCAAGGGAGCAGAGGCAGCTTCTGTGTTGGGGAAGGCTATCCGCACCCCCACCCCCTGCCCCTCGATGAAGCAGCTTTAGGTTAGCAGTGTGGACTGGAGCCGGGCGGCAGGGCCTGCACCCTGGCTGGGCTGCGTACTGGCAAGGCAGTCCTCTGCAGACATCTAGTGTCTCTGGGCCTCAGTTTCTTCGTCTACGAGATGTTAGCTACGTCACAGGGTTCCCACAAGGATTACAAGTCATGCACGCATACTGAGCTGCGCCTGGCACAGAGAAAATGCCAGTCGAAGGGTGGTTAAGGCTTTGGAGAGGTTTTTTAAATGCCCAAGGATACATTTGTAAAATGTCCAGCTTTTTCTTCCTCCTGTTCCTCTGGTCCTCCCTCCCTCCTTCCTGTCCCCCTCCTTCACTCTTCTTCCTTTGCCGCCTCCTTCTGTCCCTTCTTCCCTCCCCTCCTCCCCCAGCACCATCGCCATTATCCTGCACACCAGGAGGGTTTCCTAGGCCTCAGGGACTCACTTAGACATCTTCGGATACACGGAAGTTCTTATCTTCCCTCTCTATGGGTGAAAGAGTCCGCAGCTTGAGCAAATAGGAGATTGGCACCAGCTCCCATGGCTAGTATGGGACTGAGCCTCCCTCCTTCCCCTGGACTCAGAGCGAACGTAGAACACACTTGGGAGTGGGACGCCTGGGTGTCTCAGTGGGTTAAGTCTCTGCCTTTGGCTCAGGTCATGGTCTCAGGGTCCTGGGATCGAGCCCCTCCTTGGGCACTCTGCTCAGCGGGGAGCCTGCTTCCCTCTCTCTCTCTCTCTGCCTGCCTCCCTGCCTACTTGTGATCTCTGCCTGCCAAATAAATAAATAAATAAAATCTTAAAAAAGAAAAGAAAAAAAGAACACACTTGGGAGAAATGAGATGGTTTCCCTGTGTGTCACCTAAGGCAGCCCCCCCCCTAGTGTGGACAAGGCTCCTGGAGCGACTCTGGAACCACGTCTGTTAATGAATGAGCTTTGCCGTTAGACATGGAGTCTCTTCCAGTGTCTCAGGAGCAGGTAAGAGCACAGACTGAAGGGTTAGCAGCGTGGCCTCTGAGGCCAGGCTGCCTGGGCTTGTCTTGTGGCTCTTTCTGGCCATGTGATGCTGGCCACAGCCCTCCACACGTGTGACCCTTCATCTTTGTATCTGAAATAATGGGGATAAGGCCAGAAGGCCTGAGGTGGTGAGGAATGAACCAGCCAATGGATGAAAGGTACTCAGCACAGCACTCGTTAGGCACCAAGATACACAAGGTCTTGTTCTCATTATTCTGAGCGTTATAAGAAACTGCAGACTGTTCCCATGGAAGGTGGTGTTTGCAGTCGTGGAAAGATCCAGAGACTCCCCTCCAACGTAGGCCTGTCTGATCCACAGCCTGCATTCGAATTTGCCCACCGTCTGTAGGCTGTGTGGCCTTGAGTAAGTTCTAAACCTCTCTGAGCCTCAATTTTCTTTTCTTTTTAAAAGATTTTATTTATCTATTTGTCAGAGAGAGAGAGAGGGGGAGAGCATGAGCAGGGTGATCAGCGCAGGGAGAGAGAGAAACAGGCTTCCCGCTGAGCAGGGAGCCCAATGCAGGTCCCTGGGATCATGACCTGAGCCAAATGCAGACATTGAACAGATTGAGCCCCCCAGGAGCCTCTGTTTTCTTAATGCTACAAGGAAAATTAGAGTAGTGACTGCCTCAGGGTGGTTGTAAGGATTCCATACAGTGAGACAGAAGAAGCCCCGAGAACAGAGCCTGCCACATGGTACATAGTAAATAATCATAGAGGTGAGCTCCTGCTGTCCGGCTGAGCTCTGCTCAGCTGCGTGGTGTGGATGCCAAGTTCTGGGGACACACATGACCTATCTTCTTCTT
>PJEN01027266.1:0-13310 GCA_004024605.1 Pteronura brasiliensis | reverse complement strand
GACGTTTGACGGCGACACCGACCGGCTGCCGGAGTTCATCGTGCAGACGGGCGCCTACATGTTGGTGGACGAGACCCTGTTCTCCAGCGACGCCCTGAAGGTGACGTTCCTCATCACCCGCCTGACCGGGCCGGCCCTGCAGTGGGTGATCCCCTACATCAGGAAGAAGAGCCCCCTCCTCAGTGATTACCGGGGCTTCTTGGCCGAGATGAAGCGGGTGTTTGGCTGGGTGGAGGACGAGGACTTCTAGGCCGGGAGCACCTCGGGCCTGGGGGCGGGTGCTCGGGGGAGGGTCCGCCGCGCCCGCCGCCACCGCCGCCGCCGCCCAGATGGTCGCGGGCGTCGCCCCGCCGCGCCTCCCGCCCCCCCACCTTCGCCGCGCTCGAGTGGCCGCGCTCTCCCCCACGCTGCTGCCCCCTCCCGCGTAGTGCTTGCCTTTGTTCCAGGAATAGCGCTCCAGGTCCCCGCCGCTGCCTCTGGGCCTGGCTCCAGCTGCGGGCCGGGCTCCCATTACACAGCGGCCAGACCACCCACAGCCCGGCCGCCGCGGGCCGCCTCCGCCAGACTGACCGCCAGGCCTGCAGAGCGCCGCCCGGACATCCGCGCTGCCGCCGCCGCCGTCCACCGCGCGCCCTCGACGGCCTGGGGCCCCAGCGATGTGGGCTCAGCCAAGAAGTGTCTGAGCCGGCCGCGGCCCCTGGACAGTGACTCCAGCAGCTCGCCACCCACCGCGTCCCCCCACCCCCGAGGGGCGCCCTCTCCTCCCAGAGACCTCTTCTGCTCCTGCCAGATGGCGGCCGGGTCCCAGGGGTGCCTGGCAGCCAGATCTAGCCGCTCGTTTTCTTTCTCCCATGGGCCCGTTCGTTTTGCCCAGAACCCAGTTCTCTTCTCAGTTTGTGCATTATTTTCTTAGTTAGGTGTTTTTTGGTCAGCATTATAACTCTGGCATTCTTTTTTTTTTTTTTTTAAGATTTCATTTATTTATTTGAAAGATAGTGAGAGAGAGCATGAGCAAGGAGAAGGTCAGAGGGAGAAGCAGACTCCCCGTGGGGCTGGGAGCCCCATGCGGGACTCCATCCCGAAACTTCGGGATCATGACCTGAGCCGAAAGCAGGCGTCCAACCAACTGAGCCACCCAGGCGTCCCTAACTCTGGCATTCTACACAACTCAACACTACCTGGACAAACGTCTTTTCCCTCTTTTCAGTAACGCTATCAAAAAAGAAATGTCTCAGTAAATACGGCACTTCTCCTTCCCTGTTTCTGTAAAGGGGTCCATGTCTTGCTCAGAAGAGCTTTCCCTGGCAATTCCATGAGTAATATTAGAGACACTCTTATCTTTGTTGACTCTTGCATATGAAACATCAACGTTAGAATCCTCAGATGGTCCTGGGGATGGAGACCCCACTGGCAACTGGTCAATCCCAGATGATGACTCCTTTGAACCAGTTAGGATTGTTCCAAGCCTCTTAAGAAATAGATCTTTATTTTGTCTAAGGCACTGTGAGAACTCAATTAGGAGTTTACTCTGAAAAGGTTTTCTCATTTCCAAAAAGTCACTTGAATGTACCCAAATTGTCAAAGACCATGCGTCCCACATAGATGATGAAACATGTCAAATTTTAGTAAATCAATTTTCCAGGAAACCAGCAGAATGATATAGGTGCTTTAAAAACCATTTATAGAACCTTCATTATGTGGGGACTGGGGGTAGGGAGAGAAGCATGCACAAATGAGATTGTTTATGTACAAAGTTGGTTGATGACCTATAGAACAATAAATGTATAAACTTAACCTAATAAGCAGAAAAAAAGTCATTGTTCCTTTTTTTAAAAAAAGACTGTATTAATTTGTCAGGGAGCAGGAGGGCGCACAAGCAGGGGGAGGGTCAGACAGAAGGAAAAGCAGGCTCCCTACTGAGGGGGAAGCCACTGGACCTGGGATCATGACCTGAGCCAAAGGCAAACGCTTAACCAACTGAGCCCCCTGGCATCCCTCCATTGCTCCTTGTTTATCAACAGTATAACTTTATATTTATATTTAGTACTCTAAAAAGCTTGCATTCCCTTACCAATTGTCCAATCAAAATTAAATACCCTGAGTCAGATGACCCATAGGTGGGCTTATACGCAGTACCCTGGTGTGGTGTTTAAAGGTTGTGCCATCAACTTTTTGTCTCATTTCCAAGTTTTGGTGATTTTCCAGAGCACAGATAGTAGAATAATCACACCAGTGGTTGGTTGGTTGGTTTGCTTGTTTTACTTCTTATTCCTCTCTCCATCTCTTTCCTCATTTGAACAGGTAAGCATTTGCCATTCATTTGTTAATGATTCACAGGACTGTACATGGAGCTGGAGGCACATTACCTGTATCACACGCCTTGACTGGTTTTTTGTTCCTCCAAATAGCGAAACCACCATTAACTTGCAGTTTGGCCTGTAATATGACAAAGTCTTGAAGTCTGGTGAAAAATTGGAGTCGCTTAACAAAATGAAGCTTTTAAAATTCACAGCATTCTTAAAATAATTGAAAGCAGGCTAATTATGAGCTAATTCAAGGTGCTGACAGTTGGCCTTCGTGGGTAAAAAAGATGATCGTTTAAAGTATATTTACTGTTCGGTTTTAAAGAGATTCTGCTGAAGTGGTTTGGAAAGTGTTCAGAAACATTTTATGGAATCGGTCTAGCATTTTCCCTACTCTGTGTGTCCCCCTGACTATAGATGGAGGGAGGAGAGCAGGAACTTCCGGGTATATTTTTGAATGATGTCAGCGCTCCCCGCTTCCTTTCCCAACAAAAATGCCCTGCAGTTTTCTCCCTCCTGCCAGCGTGACTCTTCAGGATTGTTCCTTCGTCTACACTTGTTTTACCATCCCCAGTCCTTTACTGTGATAAGAATGTCTGGGAGACGGTTAATAGTTCTCACGAATCAATCCTGAGCATTTTCACAAGATTCTATAAAGGGAGAGAAGGAAGAAATGGAATTTGTAAGGGGAGAAAGCAGGCTTTTTTTCATTAGTGTCTCCCTTCAGGCTGCTGTAGTAAAACGCACCCGCTTGGGTGCCCTCGACAAAAGAACATTTATTTCTCACGGTTCTGGAGGCTGGGAAAGGCAAGGTCAAGGTACAGATACATTATGTGTCTTGTGAAGGCTCACTTCCAGGTTTGCAAATGGCTGCTTTTTTGCAGTATCCTCTCATGCTCTTAAGAGGTAGGTAGATAGAGAGTTCTGGTCTCTTCCTCTTACAAGGGCACTAATCCCACCACGGTGGCTCTGGTCTCGTGACCTAATCCACACCTAATAAGGTCCACCAGTGCCCTCCGTCCAAATACCATCACATTGGCTCCAACATATGGATTTGGGAGGGGAACACACATTGTCACCTCACCCCTAACAGTTGTCCTCAGTTTGTTTCCCTCCCAGCATCCTCAGCAAGTTTTTTAAAGATTTTATTTATTTATTTGACAGAGATCACAAGTAAGCAGAGAGGCAGGAAGAGAGAAAGGGGTGGGGAAGCAGGCTCCGGGCTGAGCAGAGAGCCCAACATGGGGCTCGATCCGAGGACCCTGGGATCAAGACCTGAGCCGAAGTCACAGGCTTTAACCCACTCGGCCACCCATCCATCCCATTCTCAGCAATTTCATCTCTGCCTCCACCATGAGTCCCCACCTCAAAAGCGAACACCAAGGAGGGAGAAACATAAAGACTGATTTTTTACAAAACATTTCACTTATTTGTCAGAGAGAGATAGAGAGCGCATGCACAAGCAGGAGGAGCGGCAGGCAGAGGGAGAAAAAGACTCCCCACTGAGCAGGCAGCCCTGATGTGGGGCTCCATCCCAGGTCGCTGGGATCATGACCTGTGCTGAAGGCAACTGCTTAACCTACTGAGCCACCCAGGTGTCTCCAGACTGATCTTTTTTTAAGAGTTTAAAAGGGGGCATGAGAGAGAAAAGGCAATTAACCTTTCTTGGGGGGGAGGGGGAGGCTGGGGCCAATATTGACATGAAGTCTGTAATTAAGATAACACTACACAAATTTTGTTACTCACATGGGCAAAAAATTTAATAATGTAGACACAGAGGGGAAAAGTAGCCTTTGGTTTAGTGTCCTGAGATCTTGGGTTGCAGGGCAATCCTGGCAGAGAGAACTTGTGTAATAAGTGGCTTGAAAGTATGATTCTCAAATTGTTACAACCAGAATTCTCACACAGCTTGGTGATGAACAACTGTCAAAGTCTCATTTAATTTATTATTCAGGAAATCAGCAGAATGACAGAGCTAGGTCAAAGAATCATTTAAACGGTGTGGAGAAAGGAATGCAGTAATACAAATGTTAATTTAGGTACAAGCCTGGTTGATGTCCAGAAAAATAGCACTTCTTACTCTATTTCAACAAATTAACCTCTTAAATCTACCGCATGTTTTCAGTTTTCACAAGGCCGACTTTATTTCATTGAAAAGATGTCCTTGAATTAGAGATTAAGGCCTTGATACTAACAAAACAGCTGGAGATGTTTGAGCACTTCCTATGTCCCCTGACATTAATTTTATTTTTTTTAAAGATTTTATTCATCTACCTGACAGAGATCACAAGCAGGCAGAGAGGCAGGCGGGGGGGTGGGGGGGGGAGCAGGCTCCCCGCTGAGCAGAGAGCCCCACCCAGGGCTTGATCCCAGGACCCCGGGATCATGACCTGAGCTGAATGAAGGCAGAGGCTTTAACCCACTGAGCCACCCAGGTGCCCTGTCCTTGGACATTTACACAGCTGCTCTTATTTAATCCTCAATATCCCCCGTTAGATAAGCACCATTTACAGTTGAGAAAACAGGCTTGGCATGGCCGATTCATTTGCCTGAGGTCCTACAGCTACAGAGTGGCAGAGCTAAGAGTGACACTGAAGACACCAGGGATCCACATAAGGAACACAAATGCCATCTATCCTGGGGCCATTTTGATTTTTAACAGCTTTCTTGACATGTCATTTACATACCATAAAATTCACCCAATTAAAATGTACAAATCAATGGTTTTATGGTTAGTTACAGAGTTCCACAAGCATCACCATAATCTCATTTTAGAACATCTTCATCACCCCCAGAAAGAAACCTCACACCCTTTATCAGTCACTTTAGTTCAGGCTATAATAACAAAGAGCATGGACTGGGTGGCTTTAAAAACATACATTTATTTCTCAGTTCTGGAGGTTGGGAAGTCCAAGATCAAGGTGCTGGCAGATTCAGTGTTGGATAAGGACACATTTCTTTGCTTGCAAATGGCTGCCTTCTTTCTGTATCTTCACACAGCATTGGGCAGTGGGGGAGGGGACCAGGGGAGCTTTTGGGTTTCTCTTTCTTTGTTTTTTAAGTAATCTCTGTACCCAGCATGAGTTTTGAACTCACAACCTGGAGATCAACAGTCACATACTCTTCTGACTGAGCAAGCCAGATGCCCCTTTGGTTAATTTATTGAGATATGATATGTACATAGAAAGCTATATATAGTTACTGTATACAACTCAGAGATTTGGGAGATAAGTATACATCTGTAAAACCATCACCGTCACTGAAGCCATAGACATACATATCCATCACCTCCCAATCTTTCTTCCCACTGCCCTTATTATTTGTGTGTGCACGTGTGTGTGTGTGTGTGTGTGGTAAGAACACTTAACACAAAACCTACTGGAAAACTTGACAGATCTCTTACAGGAACACGCAGGGGGAACGCTCCTTGACTTCAGTCTTGGCAAAGATTATTTTGGATATGACACCAGAAGCACACGTGACAAAAACAAAAATAAACAAGTGGGACTTCATCAAACTAAAAAGCTTCTTTTTATTTTATTTTAAATTTTTATTTCTAAGTGATCTCTGCACCCAGTGTGGGACTTGAACTTACAACCCTGAGATCAAGAGTCACGTGCCCTACCAACTGAGCCAGCCAGGTGCCCCATTTCAGTATTTGTTATAATAGCCAAGATAGGAAAACAACCTAATACCCATCGATAGGTGAATGGATAAAGAAAATTTACTACCACATAAGCAAGAGCTGCAAGGTGGTATCTGAAAATGATGGAATTTTAGAATAGATAGTGGAGGAGGAAGAAGAGGAATCACTTGTGGTCTGGAGACCAATTCCAGCACTAATCTACATCTTCTAGGTTTTCTCTCAGCCAGGTAGATGCCCCTCTTCATTTCCCCCCGCTTTATACTCCTTTTTTATTCTCAAATCCAGAAGATCCATTAGTGAAAATAATTGCTTCTTAAATTTATTAACTTCATCCAAAATAATTAAATCCTATGGGGTGAAGCAATGCTATTTTGAAACCTGGTTTGTTTGTTCATTGTTTAAGTTTTTATTTTCATTCCAGCTAGATAACATACAGTGTTCTATTAGTTTCAGGCGTAGAATACAGTGATTTCCTGGCCTTTCATCTCCACCATTTCTTTATCCTCCACAGGTTGTTTCTCCCAGTGATTCTCTTGAATGTCTAGTTCTATCTTGGCATCTGCTTTTCAGAGGATCTCAAATCATGAAAGTCAAAAATTATCAATTGGATTTCATATAAACGATAAAAAAACTTTGCATTTCCAGACATAGCTTTCAGAAAATTGAAGAGCAAGGTACAGGCCTAGAGAAAATATTTAAAATACATGTATCTGGGGTGCCTGGGTGGCTTAGATGGCTAAGTGTCTGCCTTTGGCTCAGGTCATGATCTACAGGTCTGGGGATCGAGCCCCACATTGGGCTCCCTGCTCAGTGGGGAGTCTGCTTGTCCTTCTCCCTCTGCCTCTTCCCCTGCTTGTGCTCTTTCTCTCTCTCAAATAAATAAATAAATAAAATCTTTTTTAAAAAAATAAAATACATGTACCTAATCAATCGATCAATCAACCTGGCAAAGGGGTGTTACACACTATATATAAAGAACTACTGGGGTGCCTGGGTGGCTCAGTCAGTTAAGTGTCTGCCTTCAGCTCAGGTCATGATCTCAGCATGGTGGGATCAAGCCCCAGGACGGGCTCCACCCCTGGTAGGGAGTCTGCTTCTCTCCTTATCCTTCGCCCTCTGCCCCTCCCCCCACTCGCTCTCTTTCTCTCTCTTTTAAAAATAAAATAGGGGCCACCTGGATGGCTCTGTTGGTTAAGCAACTGCCTCCACTCAGGTCATAATCCCGGAGTCCTGGGATCGAGTCCCACATTGGGCTCCCAGCTCCATGGGGAGTCTGCTTCTCCCCCTGACTTTCTCCCTTCTCATTCTCTCTCTCTCTCACTCAAATAAATAAAATCTTTTAAAAAATTAAAAATAATTAAAAGTACATTAAAATAATGACGATACCAAGTGTGGGTGAGTATGTGGAGGAAATGGACCTTTCATATACTGCTGGCAGGACCGTGTAATTGTAAAACCATCTTGGGAAACAGTTTGGCACTTTCTCACAAAGTTAAATATATGCCAACCATATAATTTAGAAATTCCACTTCTGGGTATTTGCCCTAGAAATGAAAACATATGCTCAAATAAAGACTTGCATAATTATTTTCATAGTAGCTTTATTTATAGTGCCTCAAAGTTGAAACTACCCACATTTTCATCAAACAGATTAATAAAGAAGACAAATATGGTACGTCCATGTGTTGAATGAAATACCGCCTAGCAAGAATAAGGAATGAACTACTGACTCGTGCTCTAACACGGATGAATTTAAAAACATTATGCTGAGGTGAGAGAAGTATAGGGAAGGAAATATACTCCCTCTACCTCTCATAAACGTGCAGCTGGATTAAAAGAATTAAAT
Source organism: Pteronura brasiliensis (assembly GCA_004024605.1). NCBI lineage: Eukaryota > Metazoa > Chordata > Mammalia > Carnivora > Mustelidae > Pteronura > Pteronura brasiliensis. Next base: position 5,515 of record PJEN01027266.1, on the reverse strand, counting down.
TTATATTTTCAAGCAGGGGTGGGTGGAGGGCAGAGGGAGAGACAGGATCTTAAGCAGGTATGGACCTTGACTTGGGGCTCCATCTCACCTCCCTGACATCATGATCTGAGCTGAAATCAAGTCGGATGCTTAACTGACTCAGCTACTCAGGTGCCCCCAAGAATTACTTTTAAATGGGACAGAGTAACAGGAGAAAATAACCAAAATTGTCTTACGCACACACGAAAAATGAGACCTAAAGAAATGACCAACACAGACAGTTTTTACAAACTGACAAAAGATCTGTGAGGAATTATCAGGGTGATGGAAATGGACACTTGGGAGTTTTAATTCATAAAGGATTCTAAGCAGAAGTTGGGCTAAGGCAGGAGATAAAAAAGCAACAGGGTTTGTTTCTGCAGTCTTCTCGGCTGTAAATTTCCTATCTCTGGTGATAAGGATGTCCTTTTACTTCTTAGTACAGGAAGGGTAACTTTCATATGAGAGACTGATTTCCCGCTTTTGGGGTGGGGACGGAGGAGGGTCTGAGTGTCTTTGTACTGGCTGCTTCCCCAGCAGCTTCAGTTCAAAATAATTAGCATGCCATTGTACATTGTGGGTGGTCTGCCCTTGGCCCCTACAGAAGCTGTACATAAAACAGCACACACTGTAAAGTTGCATTTATTTTTTTAAAGATTTTCAGTTATTCATTTGAGAGAGAGAGAGAGAGCGACAGAGAGCACGAGCAGGGAGCACAGGGAGAAGCAGGCTCCCCACTGAGCAGGGGGCCACACTCTGGCTTGATGCCTCCTGGGATCCTGACCTGAGCTGAAGACAGACGCTTAACCAACTGAGCCACCCAGGTACCCCTGAAACCTATACTTTAAAGGAGTGATTTTACTGTATGTAAATTACAATTCAATTTAAAGTTGATTTTTATTTTTATTTTATTTTTAAGTAGGCTCCACGTCCAGCGTGGAGCCCAACTCAAGGCTTGAACGCACAACCGTGAGATCAAGACCTGAGCTGAGCTCAAGAGTCAGACACTTAACCCACTGAGCCAACCGGGCGCCCCTAAAGTTGATATTTTAAAATTTTTATTTATTTATTTGACACAGAGAGAGAGATCACAAGTAAGCAGAAAGGCAGGCAGAGGGGGAAGAGGAAGAAGGCTCCTTGCTGAGTGGAGAGCCCAACATGGGGCTTGATCCTAGGACCCTGAGATCATGACCTGAGCCAAAGGCAGAGGTTTAACCCACTGAGCCACACAGAAACCCATAAAGTTGATTTTTAACCCTGCCACAAAATGGATTGAATATCCACGATTTAATGAGATTTGTCCTATTTCAATATGGTGCCATATGCAAGTTTGAGGACCTATGGGATGCCCATGAGAGGAGCCACTAAAATAGACTTGGTGGTTCAGGAAGAACTGAATGAAATGAACAGATCCAACAAGTAGGAAATAGTCTTATTAGCCTGGTGAAAATTATGGGAAAGCAGGGGCACCTAGGTGGCTCAGTCGGTTAAGCATCTACCTGACTCAGGTCATGATCTCAGGGTCCTCGGATCCAGTCCTGTGTCAAGCCCCACCTCAGGCTCCCTCCTCATTGGGGAGTCTGCTTCTCCCTCGGCCCCTCCCCTCTGCTTGTGCTCTCTTTCAAGTAAATAAATAAAATCCTTTTAAAAATTAGGGGAAAACAAAGAATACAAAATATCCCAGGCAAAGGAATAAACAAGCTAGAGTCTGGCCCATGTCAGATCCAAGAATGGTCCGATTCCTAAGCCAGACACTTCGGTCCATCCTGGATGGATTCCTCTTTTCCCCAACTTCCACTTCCCAACTAATTCCTAAGAGTTCTAATGAATCTCAATATCACCTTTATCTTTCCATCCTCTTTGTCTTGAAGCCCTCAATAGCTTTCACCCACAAAACACTCTTTGCTGGACTTGACCCATGTTCCATCCTTCCACAATCTATGTGCAATGTCAGCCCCAGGATGAATATTAAAACACACATATAATCCCATCAGTGCTCCAGTCAGTATCTTTCCATTGTTCCCCAGTGACTACACGGTAATTGATAATATGCCTTTGCGTGGCTTACAAGAGTTTTCCTGACTTTTTTATATTAACCACACTGTCTCATCCTTCAGAGCCTCAGAGTCGGGTGGTCCTCTTAGATTCGAGTCAAGTCTCAACGAATGTACTACTTTCTCTATGGAGATGGTCCCTGCCTCAACTGGGGCAGATTTAAATGGTTTTTATCGGTGGTGCCTGGATAGCTCAGTCAGTTAAGCATCCAACTCTTGGTTTTGGTTCAGGTCATGATCTCGGGGTTGTGGGATCGAGCCCTCTCACAGGTTCCACACTTATGGGGAATCTATTTGAGGATTCTCTCTCTTTCCCTCTCCCTCTCCCTCTGTCCCTCCCCCCATTTGCACTTTCTCTCTAAAATAAATAATTCTTTTAAAATAATGTTCTTTAGGGACGCCTGGGTGGCTCAGTGGGTTAAAGCCTCTGCCTTCGGCTCGGGTCATGATCCCAGGGTTCTGGGATCGAGTCCCACATCGGGCTCCTTGCTCGGCAGGGAGCCTGCTTCTCCCTCTGCCTCTGCCTGCCACTCTGTCTGCCTGTGCTCCCATGCTCTCTCCCTCTAACAAATAAATAAATAAAATCTTTTAAAAAATAAAATAAAATAAAATAATGTTCTTTATCTTATAGTCCCGCTGTGCCATATACAAGCACCAAGTCATTATCATACCCTAAAAAAACATAATACAAATGTTTGTTGTTATCATGGTTATGGCAAGTCCCATTTACTGAGTGCTCAGATATCTACATCTGTTATCTCACTGAATTCTCATAAGGAACCCAATATATAAGTTTTGTTTCACCTACTTTTCATAGGAAAAAACAATGACTTAAGGAGGTAATGAAATTTGTCCAGTGTCATACAGCTAGTGTGACTGAGTATGGACTGAAGCCCTTCTTAACTAAATCCCAAACTGAGACGCCATAGACATGCTTTTCCACTACATCCAACTGGATTCTAAATTCCTGGAAAACTTGGACGGTCCTTTTGCAGCAATGTATCCATAGTTCATAGTAAGGTGCCTGGGACACATGAAGTACTTAATAATGATAAGTGACTGACCTACAAATGAGTGGAAAAGTCAATTAATCAAGGTCTTGCAGAGAAGATTGGCAAATGAATTGTGAAAGCATGATACCAATATCAGGCATTATAGCATGTGTTAACCAACTGAGGTATATAACGTGCTAAAGATGAGAGAGGCTGAATGCATCAATGTCATTCACCAGCAATATACTAATCTTTCAAATTTCAAACATGTTGCTGTAAAAACATGAATTCTGTTGCTAGCACTCTCTTGTGTCTGTACATTATAATGTCATATAGAGATTTTGGGATGTATAAGAAATTATTAGGACAATTCATAAGACCAAAATTATGCAAGTGCTCAGACCAATATACAGATCTACTAATGAGGAGACAATTCTTTAACTGAAGAAAAACTGATATACTGTAATAGTTTTAAGTGTACCACATAGTGATTTAATATTTATATACATTATGAAATGGTGACCCCAATAAGTCTAGTCACTATCTGTTACCATGCCACGTTGATACAATATTTTTTTAAAGATTTTATTTATTAATTTGACAGACAGAGATCACAAGTAGGCAGAGAGGCAGGCAGAGAGAGAGGAAGGGAAGCAGGCTCCCTGCCGAGCAGGACCCTGGGATCATGACCCGAGCTGAAGGCAGAGGCTTTAACCCACTGAGCCACCCACGTGCCCCATTACAATATTATTGACTATATTCTGTATGCTGTACATTACATCCCTATGACTTATTTTCTAAATTTTTTTGAAGATTTTATTTATTTATTTGACAGAGATCACAAGTAGGCAGAGAGGCAGGCAGAGAGAGAGAGGGGGAAGCAGGCTCTCTACCGAGCAGAAAGCCTGATGTGGATCTCGATCCCAGGACCCTGAGATCATGACCTGAGCTGAAGGCAGAGGCTTTAACCCACTGAGCCACCCAGGCGCCCCACTTATTTATTTTCTAATTGAAAGATTGTGCCTCTTAAGCCCCTTTACCTATTTCATCCCCACTTTGGCAAACAAATCAGTTGGTTCTCTGTATTTATGAGTCTGTTTCTGTTTTGTTTGCTCATCTGTTTTAGCTGAGATTCCACGTTCAAGTGAAATCATACACTACCGTACTGATCTTTCTCTGTCTGACTAATTTCACTAGGGGGCGGTTCTGATGGGGAAAAGAGGATCACAAATTATGCTGGCTTCTACAAAACGTTTTCTGAAGAGCTGTGCAAGCCCACCCAGCAGAAAAAAAAAAAAAAGAATGTGTACACGCTCAAGAGGCCAATACAGATGTTAAAGGTAAAAATTGCACGGAGATTAATTTTTTTCTCCTTCTCCCTCCCTGTCTCTATTTAAAAGCTGGTGAACTGCCTCACATCTTCTACTCGTTTCAGAGTGAAATGACATACAGGGTCTGGAATAAAGGGAGTCACGCGGACAGCAGAGACCAGGGAGTTTTTCTCTTGAAGACACTGATATGAGCATGGGAGAAGTTATTGGATAAATTGTGTCTCCCCCAAAACCCACAGTACCTTAGAACATGACCTTATGTGGAAATAGGGTAGTTAGAAGGTACCCAAATTACATAAATTCATTAGAGCAGCACTAATCCAGCAGGACAGGTTTCCTTATAAAAAAGGGGAAATTTAAACAAAGAGACAAATACACATAGAGGGAAAATAATGTGACTTAGGGAGAGGGCAGCCAACTACCAGGCGAGGAGAGAGGCCTCGAAGGGCCTACCCTCACAGGCCTCAAAAGGAACGGACTTTGCTCATACCTTGATTTTCAACTTCTAGCTTCCAGAACCCTGAGAAAATCAGTTAATTGCTGGTTAAGCCCCCCTGTTTAGGGTGCTTTGCTACGGCCACCCAGGCATAACCACACTTGCAATTTTTCTTTGTGGAATGAAACATTTTTGGGTTGAAAATCAGAATTTTGAGATTCCTGAATTAGAAACAAGGCAGAGTTGACAGAGTGCTGCCTTGTAAGCTCATCTTTTTTTACTCTAACGGGATACTTAACTTTTCCAGCTACAGATGAGCTAGCCAAGGCTTTTCTCAGCGCTGTAGATTTCGGAGGTTAGCAGGCAGAGGAAGAGTAAGAAGTAACATTTTTCCATTTCTGCCCTTCAGAGAAATTTGTAATTTCATCAACGAGGTTTGTGCTAAATTAACAATCACATTTCTGCATTCCCTTCTCCTCTACTCCCACAATCAAGGCTTTATAAATGTAAATGCTTTTTCTAAGGAACCTGTCACTCTGCTGATTCCCTGAATAATGCATTAAATAAAATTTGACGGGTGTTCAGCAACATATGCGTGGGATTCCTGATTTGTCACAGAAAGGTGTTGCACCTTCAAGCAGCTTTTTGGAAAGGAGGAAATGTTTTCCAGAAGCCTCCCAGCTG
>PJEN01027265.1:0-13247 GCA_004024605.1 Pteronura brasiliensis | reverse complement strand
TGGGCCACAGGATTAGTTCAAGCATTTGGCACTGGAAGTTGTGAGGACAGATAAAACATGATGTTGCGACAATTTGAGAGGAAGGTAAGTGCTATGGAAATGAAATATGGTGAACTCTTGAAATGTGAAGAAAGATGTGGTAGAGAGGTCCCTTTGGTCACTGCAAGGCCCAAGGAAGCTACTCAAGATGAGCGAATGGAACTGAGATGCCTTCCTGGGAAATGCGGCTATCTAGGACATCTGATGTTTTTCTCATGATATAATGTATTTCCTTCTGTCCTGATGACCAGTTGCTATTGGATGACAGAGATAATTGTAGTCTTTGAGGCCCAGATGCATGGAGTGTGTGGAGAGAGAGTATTAGTTGATTTAAACATGTTGGGCATATCTTAAAAATGTCACATGAGAGTAGATGGTGAAGACGAAGAAGGCTGCTGGACAATACCAGTGAGAATCAGTTAGGTGTGTGTTGTGACTTATTTCCTGCAGAGGTTGTCAAATTTTGTCTGGTCAGAATCACCCGGAACACTTTAAATGTGGAGCCCTGTGCCCAGCCTTGTATTACCATGTCAGTTGCTCTGGGATTCAGCCCCCACCTTTCCTTTCTTACCCAGTCTCAGGTGACTGTCTAGGGACTCGACCTTGCGACCCTATATTTGGGGACACATTCATAGTTGGTTTCTTCAGGAAAGGTACTAGCCTGTGGGTAATGTAGTGAGATACCCAGGTGATGCTGAACATGTGGCAGGACCAAAGGCCATTCTCTGTTTCAGGGCAGGACCGTAGACTGGGTTCTGAGGCTGCCCAGATTCACCGATGAGGCTCCCTGCTCATGCAGAGCAAGAGGTGATGCTAAATGCTTGGTTAGTGCTGCTGGCTTGGTTTTCTTTCCAGAAGCCTGTAATAGAGGCTCTGAGGTTGTCTAGGGTCTCTGTTCAGTCTTCCAGTGGGGCAGGATTGGAGGCTAGCATCAGCCATGGGAAGTGACTTAGAACGTGCATAGCTACCCAGACAGAGAACAGAGAATGCCCTAGTTCAGAGCATTGGCTGGACACCCAAGTCAGTCACAGGTGCTGACAATTCCCCTTAGCCAGGTAGGTTCATCTAAACAGGGGAATAGGCAATCAGTGGACATTGTCTGTAACGGATTCCCACCCACACTGACAGCTTTTCGGTGAAAGATTTCTACCATGACGTTGGATGAATGCTACTTTGTTAGGTTCACAGAGTTGCCAGGGATGTGTCTTTGGTGCTACAGTGTGCATCTTGGGTACCTTCCAGACATTTGCAGTTGGCCCTATGGCCGATGGTTGGAAGATCTTAAAGTCAAACCTTCCAGGTACATTGACTTTGGGATTTACCCTGCATGTGACTGTACAGCAGCTTCAGGTGAACAGCAAAAGATCATGAAGGAAAATGAATCTGTACTGTGGTGGATATCTGAGCCAAATCATACATGTGCCTTTATACAGTATTGTCACTCTTCCTTGAAGTCATGTGGTGACCTCATGATCTGCGTGAGCATTTCCTTGATTGATGTTTTAGTTATAGTGGTCATTCCACTCATATTTGTGTATAAGAAAGCTTGGTAGTATAGTGATAGCATCTTGATCTTGGGTCGAGGATAGATGAGTTTATTGTACAGGAAAACAGATGAGCTATTTTCATGGCCAAGGATCGGGCATATATGCCAGATGTTCCTTGAAGATACTGGGATTTCCTATGCTCAGAGTGTCCAACACAAATCCACCGCATGTGCAGTGTTTCCCTGTATGAGTTGGGGGTGGGCGGCTGGCCAGTGGAATTAGTGTGATGAATATGTTTATGATGTTTGCTGTTTCATGAGCCATAAGGCATTTGAACTTTGACCTTGGAACCTCTTGTCTTCTGCCAGTATTGGAACACTCTTACAGACCAACGGGTTACAGTATAGAATGCATGTCATCTTAGAATTTTTATATTTATTGAGATTATCCGTAGACTTTATTCAAAACAAAATAGACATTCATAGATCTGTTTCTTGTTTGTTCATTTAAGTTGTTTTGTTTTTACACGTAAGTGAATATGTATAGTATTTGTATGTCACTTAGTTCACATCGCATAACACCTTCTGGGTCAAACCACTTATCACAAATGACAAGATACAAAGAAAAAAGCTGAAAGAGACACAAATAAAATGTATAGCCTGAATGTTACCAGTGTGGAATGGAGAAGGATGATGGGCAACATGAGGAAGTGGGAATGGGAAGTACAGGCTTCCATGGAGTGAAAAGAATACAGGGAACTCCTCCAATGGTTTTCCCATAGTATTTTATGGTGCCAGATATTAGCTACTATTGGTGAATATAGTAGCACCTATAGAGTTGTTGAATCCCCATGGTGTACACCTAATGTAATGGGACATTTTAAAGTATATATTAATAGAAAGGAAATCGAGATGGATATCAAGAAGCAGATACATGTGTAGATTAAAATAGTGTCCTAGGAAGTTGCAGGTAAAGAAAACTAACCCTGTTCTTCCAAAGAAGCTAATCCTAAATACTCACAGTAGGATAAAGTCCTAGGAAAGCAAACTGATCTGTATCACAGTGGAGATAAACATTCCTCAATGTAGAAGGGAAGGGACAGGGAAAGAGAAGCATGTGCCCAGCAGAGCAAAGAAGGGAACTGGAAGACCAAGAAGATCCTGTGGTCCTCACAGGTAGCCCAGGAAGAGCAGCCCAGGTCGTCCATGGAAGAACAGTCATTTCTGTGAGAGCTTCTTAACTCCATTTCCTTGAATTTGGTCTCTCTCCTCTCACCACTTATGAGCATCAGGAAGGCTTTTCTTTGGAAGTGGATTCTTTGGGGAAGACCAGAAAGTGCAACCAGGTTGTAAAGCTGCTCATTTTAGGCAAAGTCAGTTTTCAGAGGGAACTCTAGGTTCAAAGAAGTGATCCTGTACCCTGACCATGGGTATTAGTAAAAATGCAGGGGAAACTTGAAATTGATAAAGGCCATGGATGCAGTGGGGTCCAAGGTACAAAACCCAGCGTTGCAGCCAGAAGCAATTTGCACCTGCATTTCTTGTGAAGGAGGAAGCTGTTTCCATGAGTATGGTGGTATGGGAAATTGAAGAAAGAAAAATAAGAGGAGGTCCAGAGAAGAGTGATTGGGTTAAGTTTGTTATGCAGGAGTAGGGTTGGCTTGAATAAAGAGTGAAGGGAAGTGAAGGACTCCATACTCACCTGTATGCTCTGCCCCCTTTTTAGGAACCTTTGAAACTATCATGATTCAGTCCTGGAATTTTGAGCGGAGCATGCATTGTTGATCAGTGGCACATGTGTGAAAAGTAGAAAGACGACGTCACCCAAACATCCAAATCAGAGTATGAATTTTAACAGGATTTTCTGTTCATTGTCATTCACATTAACATTGGTGACGTGCACTTCTAGCTCAGCCAGACTCCTCCATTATTCTACTCTCAACGTCATGTCTGTAGGACATTAGTTTGATATTTGTGCCTTGTATGCCATAAATCAGGATATATGCTCTTCACTTCCCAGGTTATTTTGGGTATGGGTTATCCCATGACATCCACGTGAATTTAGGATGGATTTTGATCTTTGTGCAAAAATGGCATTGGAGTTTTGGTAGAGACTGCATTTTGTGTAGATCACTTCAAGATTTATTGTGTTTCAGTTATTCCAGTGAAAGAATATAGTAGGAAACCTAACTATAGGTTAGGTTACTAGGATTCCTGCAGAGTATATTGCACTTTTCATTGTTTCTGGTTTGACCTCTACCCTTATATTAAATTGGAAGCATTTATTGGGGCTGGAATGGGGTTTGCTGTAAATGAATGATGTCTCTGTTTTGGAAATTGTTCTTTGTTGTGTAGAAACAAAACTAATTTTTAATGTGTTGGTTTGTGTACCAGCTTTATAAAATCCATATGAGTTTTAACAGGGTTAAAACAATTAATCCTCCTAATTCCTAGCAGAAGAAATGGCAGTGGCATAAGAGGGTCCTAGACTCATTTGTCCTGTGATGAGCACCACTAGGTAAAAGTCAGGTCATCCTAAATTCCCCAGACATTGGGCTGAAGAGTGACAGGAGAAACTCCTCAAGTAATAGTAGAGAAGAGGCCACATGGAAGATGGAGATAGTATGGAGACATGGTTTAGGGAGGAAAGGAGTATAGCATTGTAGAGGGCAGGGAGCCCCCATTGTGCGGTAGGTTTCATGACAGAGGAGCACTCGGGAATGCCTAAGGAGGTTTCCCAAAGCCATTGGCTTGAAGAGGGAGAAGGACTGAATTTCATGGATTCTTGGAACCAGCACATCTTAAAGCCTGGAGGTTTAATGGTCAGCAGGTTTGGACGGGATAGAATCAGGAGGACACCTGGGTGCTCCTCGACAGAAGGCTAGAGAATAACCTGGGTGCACCGAGTGTGGAAACAGTCATTTGAAGAACACCTGGGGTGCACAGTGGGAAGAGTATTCAGTAGTCTAGGAGCACATTTCAGAGAGGAAACATTCAGTGACATGTGGCTTCCAAAACATGGGAGCCCTCTCATGTCCTGTAGCATGAAAGCTGAGCCTCACTCAGTGAGGACACTGGCTGTCTGCCTTGCTTACACCAGGCCTTACCTTCTGTGATCTGAGGGGATTACCCTTCTCAGTGAGGCTTGTCTCAAGCTAAGCAAGGTCAGCCCCTGCCCACATCACGTCTCCCGAGCATGGATTCTGCAGGGCTGCAGTCCTGGTGGAGTTGATGTCTGGTCTCCTTTCACAATCGGAGCAGAGCTGACCTAGTTCAAACTGGCCACATTCAGGCCAGGGACCAAACACTACCCGTAGCAGGCAAGGAGAGCCCCTGCAGACCACTGGTCTGAAGGATACAACAGGACAGACACATCACTGACTTTTCTAATGGACAGAGGAAAGTAGAGAGTTAGACAAATGCCAAGATGAAAGAATTTATCCCAAGGAAAACCAGCAGATAACCCAAGGTAAGAGATAAAATGAAACAGTAGTAAGGAGCTTGATGGAGAATTTAAGGTTGCAATTATAAGGATACTCAAGGAGTGAAAAAACAATAGTGAGAACTTTACCACAGAGATAAGAGTTAAAAAATAATTGGGTGCTTGGTGTCTTACTTGGGTAAGTACTAACTCTTGATTTCTGCTCAGATCTTGATCTCAGGGTCCTGGGATACAAGCTCAAGTCACACTGTGTATTCAGTGTGATGCCTGCATGTGATTCCCTCTGTAGCTCCCACCCAAAATCTTGTGATTCCCCCCTCAAATATTGTTGCCTCTTATAATTTTATTCCTACAGTCAGTTATACTTTATCAGCTTTCACTTCTTCACTTGTCATTATACTCAGTCTTTTTTCTGTTATTCTTTATTTAGTTCAGGGGCTGTCAATGTTGTTTATCTTTTCTGTGAAACAACTCTTCCTGTGCTCATTATGTTCCTTTTTTACTGTACTCTTGTTTGATTCAGTTCAGTTTTCTGTTTCCAAATCCTCCATTCTTCTGCTGAGTTTGAGCTCATATGATCGTTTTTGTGATTGTTAGAGATACAGGAAAGGGATTTCTGCTACACTGTGACCATATCACAGAATTATCTATTAGGATATATGGTAAATGTATTGTGTACCATGTTATGTTTTCATGGGGAAATGAGGTCCTGATGACTCCTTGTCAGCCATCTTTCTGACATTTTCTGAGTGACTTGATGCTTCTGTATTAGAAGTCTTCAGTATATTCTTCTGAATGTGGTAAGTGCAATGGTTTTACTTTTATTTTGTATCTTTCAGCTGTATCTTCACATGAGACCCAGAGTTTCCTGCTACAGTGGAGCACAGAAGGTTCTTTCAAGAACGGGTCAATGCACAGATACAAAGATAGTGCTGTTGAGATTTTATACTTATGCACAGACTGGGACAGTGATGGGGAGAGTGAAGGGCCTCAAAGAAATCCTGGACAATACACCCAAACCAAGGCAATTGCCCTTAATGAGAATGTCACTGCCCCAAATGGTGAAAGATATAAACCGCTATGGAAGACCTCCCTTTTTAAGTCAACTGTTTCTGCAGAGCAGTGGATCTCTGTCAGCACAAGCTCCAACCAGATAGTCAACCATAGCGATTTGTGGACAGACCACTTGGAACCTCTGGAAAGTAACCTAGTCCGTGCTGAGAGTAATGATTTGAGCCATTCGGAAAATAGGATTGGTCTGACTTTAAATCAGAGATTTAGAAATGAAGAACAAAGTGCTCAGTGGGATCCATTAAAGAGGGGCTTCACTGAGGAGTCAACCCTCCAGAATGATCAGAGGCTTTTCACTGGAGACAGAATTGCTCAATGCACTGAATCTGAGAAAATACTGAACCAGGGCTCCTGTGTTCACCGATGTGTCAGGGCTAGGTTTGCAGAGAACCATTATGAATGTGATAAATGTGGGGAAGGCTTTCATCCAAGCTCTAACCTCAGTATACATAATGGTCACCATTTGGGAGGCAGTCCTCATAAATATAATGAATGTGGTAAAGCTCGTAACCAGTCCTCCAGTGTTGGTGATCATCAGAGAATTCATGAGGGAAAAAGCCCATTCACATGTAATAAACCAGGAACCATGTTTAGTCAGTTATCAAGCCTAAACATCAATGAGATAATCCCTCAGGGAGAGAAAACTTACATCTTTAAGGAATGTGGTAAATCCTTTGACTGCCACTCAACACTATCTCAACATCCGCGAATGCATACTGGAGAAAAAGTATACAAATGTGAAGAAGGTGGTCGAAGCTTTAAGAACTGTTCATCAATAAATGGACATTCGCAGATCTATTCTGGAGAGAAACCCTGCAAATGTCAAGAATGTGGCAAGACTTTTAACAATCACTCAAGTCTTAATAGACAGCACCAAATTCATATTGCAGGGGAAAATTACAAGTGTAATGAGTGTGCCAAAGTCTTTACATCATTCTCAAAACTTACTCAACATCAGAGAATTCATAGTGGAGATAAACCTTACCAGTGTCAACAATGTGGAAAGAGCTTTAACCACAGCTCAACCCTTACTCGACATCACAGAATTCATACCAGAGAGAAATCTTACCAATGTCAAGAATGTGGCAAGGCCTTTATCCACAACTCAAACCTTATACAACATCACAGAATTCATACTGGACAGAAACCTTACCAATGTCAGGAATGTGGCAAGGCCTTTACCAGGAGGTCATATCTTTCTCAGCATCACAAAATTCATACTGGACAGAAACCTTACCAATGTCAGGAATGTGGCAAGGCCTTTACCAGGAGGTCAGATCTTTCTCAGCATCACAAAATTCATACTGGACAGAAACCTTACCAATGTCAGGAATGTGGCAGTGCCTTTACCAGGAGGGCAAATCTTTCTCGGCATCAGAAAACTCATAGTGCAGAGAAACCTTACCAATGTCAAGAATGTGGCAAGGCCTTCAAGTGGAGGTCACATCTTTGTCAACATCACAACATTCATAATGCAGAGAAACCTTACCAATGTCAAGAATGTGGCAATAGCTTTAACTGGAGATCAGGTCTTGCTAAGCATAAGAGAATTCATTGTGGAGAAAAATCTTTCAAATGTGAAGAACATGGCAATCCCTTTAAGGACAGCACAACTCTTATTGAACATTGCAGAACTCATAGTGGAGAGAAACCTTACCAATGTCAAAAAAGTGGCAAGAGCTTTAACTGGAGGTCATCCCTTATTCAACATCACAGAATTCATTCTGGACAGAAACCTTACCAATGTCAGGAATGTGGCAAGGCCTTTACCAGGAGGTCAGATCTTTCTCAGCATCACAAAATTCATACTGGACAGAAACCTTACCAATGTCAGGAATGTGGCAATGCCTTTACCAGGAGGGCAAATCTTTCTCGGCATCAGAAAACTCATAGTGCAGAGAAACCTTACCAATGTCAAGAATGTGGCAAGGCCTTCAAGTGGAGGTCACATCTTTGTCAACATCACAACATTCATAACACAGAGAAACCTTACCAATGTCAAGAATGTGGCAAGGCCTTTAACTGGAGGTCAAGTCTTGCTAAGCATAAGAGAATTCATTGTGGAGAAAAATCTTACCAATGTGAAGAATGTGGCAAGCCCTTTAAGGACAGCACAACTCTTATTGAACATTACAGAACTCATACTGGAGAGAAACCTTACCAATGTCAAAAAAGTGGCAAGAGCTTTAACTGGAGGTCATCCCTTATTCAACATCACAGAACTCATACTGGAGAGAAACCTTACCAATGTCAAAAATGTGGCAAGAGCTTTAACCAGAGGTCATCCCTTATTCAACATCACAGAACTCATACTGGAGAGAAACCTTACCAATGTCAAAAATGTGGCAAGAACTTTAACCAGAGGTCATCCCTTATTAAACATCACAGAATTCATACTGGAGAGAAACCTTACCAATGTCAGGAATGTGGCAAGGCCTTTAAGGTGAACTCACACCTCAGTCGACATAGCAAAACTCATACTAAAGTAACCATATAAATTTCAAAAATGTGGCAAGGCCTGTACTGCTGCTCAAGGCTTATTCAGCATCAGAGAATTTGTAATGGAATACTGGAGAGAAACCTTACAATGTCAAGACTGTGGCAAGGCCTTTAACCACAACTCAGGCCTTACTCAACATTACAGAATTCATATTGGAGAGAAACCTTACCAATATCAAGTGTGTGGCAAGGCTTTTATACACAGCTCAACACTTACTCGACATCACAGGATTCATACTGGAGAGAAACCTGACGAATGTTAGGTATGAGGCAAGGCCTTTAACTGGAGGCCAAGTGTTACTGAGCATCAGAGAATTCATCCTGGAGAGAAACCTTACCAATGTCAAGAATGTTGTTAGGTGGGGCTCCTGGGTGGGTCAGTTGGTTGAATGACTGCCTTTGGCACAGGTCATGATCCCGGACTTCCTGGATCAAGTCCCACATCTGGTTCCCAGCTCCTTGGGGGAGTCTGCTTCTCCCTCTGACCTCCTCTCTCATGCTCTCTCTCACTCATTCTCTCTCAAATAAATAAATAAAATCCTTAAAAAAAAAAAAAAAAAGAATGTTGTTAGGCCTTTACATGCACTCAGTCCTCACTAAACATCATAATAGTCATACTAGATAGAAGGTTTAGCAGTGTGTAGAATGTAAGAACAGAGGCACCTGGGTGGCTCAGGCAGTTATGGGGCTCCCTTCAACTCAGGTCATGATCCCAGGGTCCTGGGATTGAGCTCTGCATTGGGCTCCCAGTTCAGCAGCCAGCGTGCTTCTCCCTCTCCCCCTACCTGACCCTCCTCTCTACTTGTGTTCTCTCTCCATCTCTCTGTCAAATAAAATCTTAAAGAACGAAAGAAAAAGAGAATGTGAGCAAAATTGGTTAAACAGTGCTCACTGATTTCATGCCTATCATATTAGAGAATAACCTCACAAATATAACCAGTGTGGCAAGGCCTTTGTCCAGCATGCACATCTTCTAAACAGAATTCATGCTGGAAAGACACCGGATGAATAATGTGGCCAAACCTCTAGCAGGCACACAACCCTTACTGCACATCACAGAATTCACCCTGCAGAGAAAATTATGGATGTAATGAATGTGAGAGAGTGCCTAAGGACTGCTCCCTCCTCACTGCCTATGAGAGATTTTAAATAGAGTAAGTGTACAAATGCTAAGAATGGGTCTGACCTCTCAGTGGGACTCCCAACTTTCTTCACATCATTGTTTTCACACAAGAGTGAAAGTGTGAAATGTAAAGAATGTGGCCAAGCCTGTAACCAGAATTTAGTGTTACTCAATATGTCAAAATGCATACTACATTCAAACCCTTGGAACATCATGAATGTGGCTCTAGAGGCCTTCATTTTAGTATACATTGGAGCACACACCAGAGAGTGCATTAAGGAAAGTCAATTGAAAGTTAGCAGAAACTATTGAATTGAACATCAGATGCCAATGAATGTAACAGAAATCAAGCCAATGGAATACATTATTCACCCTCCTCATACATTACTCTGCATGAAAATAGTGATTATAAGGAGAAATCAGACCTGAACACTTAGAAAATGTATATGGTAGTCTGTTGGACAGATTTAGGGGATGGACTTTTTCATCTATATAAGGATTTCAGTATTTTTTAATTTTTACATTAACCCTATATGTGATTTGTGACTAACAATATTAATGTATTTCCTCTGAAGTCAGTCTGGGAAATTCTCTGTTCCTCGTGAGCGTGTAAGAACACGGGGCTGATTGTTGCTTTGTGAAATATATTAGGTGTCCTGCTCCATTAAGTGGGATTCATGCATACCTAATTTTCCATGGAAGAGGACCGTATGATATACAATATATGAAGTACATCTTAGTAGAGATGGTGCTTATGGTTATAACACTGATGTAAGATTCCATGGGATGGGTGTTCAGAGCACACACTTCTGGATGTATTGACACTAAATAGCTTCTTTAATATTAGATGTAGGATGTTTTCCTAATTGTTCTTTAAGGATAAAGAGGTAGCCGTGCAGTAAACTATGAATGTATCTTGCTAAGTGCAAACGTTAGAGAGTATGACTTGATGTGGTTAAATGAGGAAATCCTGACAGATGACTGCAGGAGGGTAGCTAACTGGTCCCTACAATGCCATACCACTGCACATACACATTTCTGAGCAATGTACCTCAGTCGTGAAATTTTTGGAAATAGGTACTCCCACATCCTTCTGACAACCCTTGAATGCTTTTGCACATGTATGTTCTGTATTTTGAATGGAGACAATAGAGTGGATTTGATATGTATCACTTACTCAGTGTATGTATGAAATTAATGTATTTTCATTAATAAAACCATGGTGTTTCTTCCTTAAAATAATTTATTTGTTTCGTTGACAGAAAGTGATCACAAGTAGGCAGAGAGGCAGGCAGAGTGAGAGAGGAGGAAGCAGGCTCCCAGTGGAGCAGATAGCTCAATGTGGGGCTGGATCCCAAGACCCTGGGATCATGACCAGAGCCAAGGGCAGAAGCTTTAACCCACTTAGCCACCCACCTGCTTCAATAAAATACTGGTGTTTAACATATGGATATGAGTATGTCATGAATGATGTCCCATGTCTGGTTTTCATCTATTTCATTGCAGGTTGTATGGAGCTGATCGAATCCATCACCTGTTTGGTACTGGAGTAAAACAATATACCTAGGACACCATTTTCCCAGTGCTCTGAAGGTGTAAGGGATATGTGATTATTTTTCCCCAGTCTATGCTATGATTTTCTCCTGTTTATGAATAGGATGATATTACTGTGTATTATGTGTATTACCAAGCTTTGTGACATAGGTATTTTTGGTGTTTTAGCTCATGTACTCCATGATGTGCTACTTGGCATTGATTTTGTGTAGCCAGTAGTGTTGTCAGGGCCTCATACTGACAGGAGCCCTTCTCACTAGTGCATACCCCAGTCAGCACGATGTAGGGTGACACGTTAGTGGAATGTCTCATATGACATCTGTACTCTATCCTAGTGAGCCACCATCACTCCTTTCTTCCAATGTCTTCCCATGTCCCATAGAGAAGATTCCTCCTCCCTCAGAGCTTTCCTGGCATATTCTGGACATAGACTTGGGACTCTAAAGTACTGTCCCATGGCCCCAAATGCAAGTATGTGCCCCACGTCCTGCATTGAGAGTGGTTTTCATGTGTCTGTGAGGTACACATGCATATATGACCACACTATGAATGTCAGATACCCCATAAGAAAGAGAAATATTTCCCAATTGGATTGATGTGGTAGCCCAGGAGGAGACAAAAAATATTTAAGAGGAGCAGTTAGCATGTAAAGTAGGACAACTGTGCTGAGTTTCCCAAGTGACTTTCTAGATGTAAAAAAAGTAACTACTACTTGTTTTATGACCTACCTATCTCCAGATCTCCAGTTGTATTCACCCTCATTTTTCTTTCTAGCTATGTAGGAACCACAACTGTTCTCTTTTGCCTGTGTTGTGGAGAGCATGTCTTCAGAAGATGCTTAATTGAGATTAGACCTATGGAAAGCCAATGGGTATTAGGACATTTAGCACAGGGATGGGGGAATTCAATCTAAGTGAAATTTGAGGAAAGCACCATCCTTTGAGAGAAGGACAAGACCTATAAAAAGGAAATGTGAGGAACTCTTTGGGGAGGGACCTGGAGGTGGCTCCTTTTAGTCACTGCAAAGGCACAGGCAGCTCTTGCTGGTGTCAGTTGATGAATACATGTCATGGGAGAAGAGATGGATAATGTGGTTTTCTGAAGAGTGGGTAAGTTCTGCCTTATCCTGATGATTTGATCGACATCCTGCATCTTCCTGAGGACTAATGCTATTGGATGTCAGTGATGACTGTACTATCCCTGCCTAGATCCATGACAAGGGATGGAGGAGGGTGTTTGAAGATGCAATCATGTGAGCAGCTTTAAGATGTCACGTGGCAGAATAGATGTTTGAGATGAAGAAGCCTTCTGGACAGTGGAATAGGCTGGATTGGCTGGGTATGTGCTGTGCTTGCTCCCTCATTTTCCAGACGAGTGTCCATGATTGGCTGGAAGCCCGTCCCGTAGCACTGTCAGAATTCCCCCGAGGAAGGACAAAGGCTGGGGAAGTTAATTGAATACCTAAAGTCCAGCAGGCAGAAGGGCACAGGAGAGCTTGTCTACAAGGAAGAGTGAGTAGGGGTGTTTCTTAAAAGGGAGTTATGGGGAACATGTGGAACCTTCCCAGTTTTGGTCATTGTACTTGGTTTCAGAAGCCCATTGGTTCATTAGGGCCTTGGGAAAGTTGAGGTGGGTCCCCACTGGGCCTGTCTGGACTCAGCCAAGTGGTCACTGGGGCCCTCCCTCCACTCCTTTGCTCAAGCCTGCTTACCTAAAAGCAGCCTCTACAGATCATATACTGATTGAATTGAGTATGTATATCCAGTATATTTCCAAAATTAGGTTTATATTCTGAATCCCTGTTTTCAGTCTACAGAAAAGCACCAGCAGTGGTGTGTCCTTTGATGTGCATTAGGCACTGATAGCAATTTGTTTCCATTCAGCTGATGTGAACTTCTTTTATTGGCTTGGTGCTGTCTTCAAGATCCTCCCCTGTAATGTCCCTATTTTCTCTCCTGTCATTTGTAAGGAACTTAGGATACTGAGGAATATGCAGGAACTATCCCATTTCAGGAGTAAACTTCATTCATCTC